>VWZI01010415.1:222076-232697 GCA_013396835.1 Psilopogon haemacephalus
AAAAGTGTTCAGCTAGAGGATATCATTGGAGGAAGATTATTGGTGTAGCTGACCTTTATCTAAACCCACCTGGCAGGGTTCTTTTTTCTACTCTAGTGAGAACACAAAAGAATTTGTCTGTAAGTGTTATCTTTATAAGACTTCTGACAATATATAGCAAGTTTAAGGTGGCCTTTCTAGTTGCCTTTTTTGAGTCTATATTAAGGCAAGCACATCCCAATTTGCAACTGAACAGCCTGTTCTGTTCAGATCAGACAACATTTGAATAATCATAGCTTATTAAAAATGTCTCTTTAATGTTTCTATAACAATTTAACCATAAACAGGCTCTGTATATACTCTGACCCCAAGATAAAAAAAGGCTTGTCCCCTGCAGTTAGTGATTACTTTGATACTGAGTTGCAAGATACATGCTGATATAATGTCAGGAATGAATTTCTAGGGCTTTTATCTCTTGCATACGAATGAGCACCATTATGTGATGCAGCTCACTGAGGATGGGATTCACTCCTGCTCAGAGAAGTGACTTTGCAATATCAAAGATGAGAAGTGATTATTTCATATCAATATAAAATATCAATTGATTCAGGGTAGCATAAGAATTCCATGTACAAATACAATATACCAGTTATCTATGGGTTATCATGTAGTTTATTTTCTTCCTCCAAAACAGCTCTCCACCTGCCTACACATTGATGCCATATTTACTACGGGAAACAATAGCTCAGGTGATGCTTGGCTCTCAGCTCATACTCGTAATTTTTTTGCAGTAGCAGATGTTGCCATAATTCTTTTTCATAGCCTCACCTTTCCAGTTTTATCTGCAAAGGGGGCTGTCAAATTTATCTTCTGTTTAGATCATCAGTAAGAAAAATCAGATGCTTTTTGTAAAAAAGCCAACTTTTTGAGCTAGGTGAAGCATGAATGTTGTTCAGACTTGCTTGTTTTATTTTTCTAGTAGAAAACTAAGGGTACACGCATGTGCTTTGTTAAATTGTGAAGTAGAATAAATCACATTTAAAAAAAAAATAATCATGTTTTCATTCCTGAATTTGCAAAATCAGTTAGGATAAATCTCTATGTGGAAGCTTTCCTTTACAATTAATATAAATCAAACCAAATTTATTTTATGTTTAACATAAATTAAAGCCATATTAATTTTGAATGATGGTTGGGAGAAGAAACTGATGGCATTTAAGCAATCTGTATTAAATTCCAATAGACTAAATTTCAGTTTTTCTAATACATACATATCAACAGACCACAGCTGGAAAAGTAATAGATACTTTAGGTAGATAGTCCTTACCAGGTGCTATGAGTAACAATAAATTTCTATTCATGTTTTTTTGTCTGGAAATCCAATCTATGTTCCAAAATGCACTTAATTTACTACTGAAACAGAAGACCTGCATATTACTTTATGGCCTTCTTGTCAGAGGCAGGTACTTAAAAAACATCATGTAACATCTTATCAAAAGGCATCATATCATTTTTTACTAACAAAACTGCTTGCAAATGTGGGAAGAAGCTAATCAGAAGCAGGAAGCTTTGAATGGAAGAAACCATTCACAGAAGTGTTGAATAAAAGCCAGAGGACTTTTTAAACTCTGCTAACTCTACTGCCTTTATCAATTTTGTATCCTGTGATTCACAGCCTTGAAGAACATGCAAGTTGAGCAAACATTTGAATGAATGTTTCCTGCTCATGTCAGAGTGGAAAAGCATATTTATTCTACAAGGTGGAATAAAGTGTTTATCTATTTTTACATTTAACCAGGTTTTCCAACAATCATCTGAAACACCCTAAAATATCAGCAGTTATGAGGCTGATACTGTTGCTCAGTGCTCCTGTTTGCAGATGACAATGACTGCTACTTGTAAGAGAAGAAAATTCACTGAGGATAGAATTTGAAAAAAAAAAAAAAGTCATATTTCACATGTTTAAAATCTAAACTGAGACAAAACAAGGATGGGCAAAACATATTATCTGGAAAAATTAACACCAGTATTTCAAATGACATTGTTTAATGTGGTCTATCCTCACTGTGTTACTTCGTTCAGTTCTTCAGCATATGGGACTACAAACTGAATTGATCAAGCTGGCTGTGATTCAGTTCTGATTAACTTGCCCAAATGGTGACTTCTTTCCAGTGAAAAAAAAAATATCTACATTGATACATGATTGACTCAAACACTTGTGTGAAGTGTTCAATGGACAGAGGCTGGACATTAGCAGACAGCGCACACTTGCAGCCCAGAAGGTAAGTCACATCCTGGGCTGCATCAAAAGGTGTGTGGCTAGCAGCCCGAGTGAGATGATTCTGACACTTTACCCTGTTCTACTGAGACCTCGCCTGGAGTACTGCATCCAGCTCTGGAGTCCTCAATATAGAAAGGACATGGAGCTAATAGAGCAGGTCCAGAAGAGGGTCACAAAAATGATCAGGGGGTTGGAGCACCTCTGCTACAAGAACAGGCTGGGGGAGCTGGGGTTTTCCAGTCTGGAGAAAAGGAAGCTCCAGGCAGAATTAATAGCCTGTCAGTACCCGAAGGGGGTCTACAAGAAGGATGATGGTGTTTATAAAGGCCTGTTTTGACAGGACAAGGGGCAATGACTTCAAACTAGAGAAGAGTAGATTTAAATTGGATGTTAGGAACTGTTTCTTTACCATGAGGGTAGTGGAACACTGGGAGAGGTTGCTCAGGGAGGTGGTTGTAGCCCCATCTCTGGAGATATTCAAAGTGAAGCTTGACAGGGCTCTGGGCAACCTAATCTAGTTGAAACCGCCCCTTCTGACTGCAGGAAGGTTGGATAAAATGACCTTTGGAGGTCCCTTCCAACCCAAACCATTCTATGGTTCTATGATGTGCAGCTTACTGACTGGTACAGCAGGGATTCAGGTAGTTTTCAGTCCAAGTAACAAAGCAGTATGAACACAGTTTTAACTAAAATATTCACACACTGAATAAATGGATTATTCATTATTTTGCTTCTCCACATAGCTAAAAAGAATGAGGACATTAGCAGCAAATTTAAGAAATGTAGATCCCAAAGAATGATGTTGTCTGTATTCTCAGAGGAAAATCATTATCTAGTTCACATGTTGTAAACCATATGGACATTTCTGAGGCCACCTGGACTTCCTGCAATTTAAAACTAGAGGTCTCTCAAGGAGGGACTATAACTTTATTCAAAGGCACATTCATGGTATCATTTGAACATTTCTAAAATGGTATGTAAGAAAATTAATGAAGAGTTTAAGAAAAAAACAAAACTCAAACTTGGAATGCGTCTATATTCAAACATCAAAAGAAACACATTAGCAAGTTGGTGAAATTTGGATTAGTAGACAGAGCCAAAACAGCATCACACAAATCTAAAGAAGGTCCCAGGCTGAATATAATATCACCACTACATGACCTCAAAAAGAAACTGTCCAGTTTGTCAGCTGCTACATCACTCTATCTATGAAACCTAAACAACCACCTTGGATTGTCTTTCCTGGAGTTGTTTGCGTCTGTAGTGAAACCATTGGAAGATCAGAGATCCATCATTTCTTACCAATGCCATACAGTAAATGTACAACTCATCAGGGTGATTAAGAAGAACAAATATTAAAAGCAGGAAAATGAAAACTCTCATATTCTTGATTTGTTCCATTTTTAACCTTCCCCAATGGTATTACTGCCTCATTTCTGCTAGCCTGCTGATCTTGCTAAACTCTACGTCCTCAGCACTGTAACATTTAAACAGCAACAACAGCAAGAGTAACAACCTGACTCCCTTTTACTGCTGCTTGGAGTAACACTTTTATAACAAATGAGTTTGTGTTTCTGTAGGTGTGCATGCAACCAAGCACCTAAGAATATGAACATTTTCAGTTGATTTGTTTGTTTTGGTTTTGTTTTTATTTACTCATAAGTGTAAAAGCTGAAGAGTTTTTCTGCTTACCTGGAGTCTGTCAGCTCTGTAATTACTTGTCAGCTCTCGCAGATGTGACCTCCTTAGCAAGATGTTGGCTCATCAGAATGTTCTGATACTGGCAGTGACAGATGTACCACTTGATTTTTAGGGGCTGTATAAATGTGAACCCATTAGGGGGAGACCTGAGAGAAAGAAAAAAAAAAAAAAAATCTCAATCCTACAAAAAGTCTTCCATATTAGGGTAAAATATTTAAACTACATTCTATATTTTAGTGGACTGCTACAGCAGAGATTGATCACACTGTTAAAAGTAGAGTCAGCAACATTTTACAATGTACATATGATTTAATAATTCTTTATATGTGCAGTATTGCTGGTATAGTATTAACACTACAAATGGACATCAATTTTATATTCGTGAAGTTGATCATTAAAAAGGATAGAACGTACTGGTCTTTGGGGAAACATTTCCTTAGAACGCTCCTCCTCTAAAAATGGCCAACTACTGCATTGTGGAGCCTTGCTTGAACTCCTACAGTGACAAGGGTTTTGTAACTAGGATAAAATAAATGCCTCTAAACTAGTGGGAAGAAGACAAAGAAGAGGAAATTTTGACACAGTGAGATAAAATATGGCAAGGGCAAAGGCATTTAAGTTGAATGAGAAAAACGTAAAGAGACTGAAAATAATAGAAAGAAGAATGAGATAACTGGAGGAGTAAAGACATTTATTTTTCCTCCTTTCCCTCCCTGGCATTCAGTGCTGTGTCAAGTGCACACTTGTCACTTTTTGCAAGAACTCAAAATCAGCAACTAGGAGACAAATGGTCTAATGGCACTGTCCTCCTCTGCAGCTTGCACAAATCAAAAGAGACATGGAATGTTTTTTGATTTAAAAAAAAAGTGCTTAGCTTCAGCATGTCCAAAGTCCTCAACTGGGGAAGAATACAAACACATGAAGAGTTTTATTTTATTGTACAGTATTAGTGGCCAAAATTTCAGTCACCGAATGCTGTATTCTCTGTACACTGCACAACCCCATTTATCTATCCTCACCCAAAACATTTTGTGACAGATTGTGCTGTCACCACAAAGAGCAAAAAAAGCCATGTTAAACTTTCCAGGAAGGAGCAGAGCTACAGCATCAGGAGCCCAAAGCAAACAATGTCTGCCCTCCCATTCAGAACTTGCCTATCTAATGCATAATTCTACAGGTTACACAGAGAAAAATATTTTATCATATTAGATGAACAATATTATTTCATAGTCACATATTTTAAATAAGATAAGAAACAAACAAACCTTTTCCAGGAAACCTAAGCTCAAGTACTGCTGTCCAACATATTTTTCAGGTTTTGTTTGAGTGCTGTAAGATATACTTTCAGTTTATATTGGACTGTTTTTAGAACTTGTACAAAACCAAATCTCTCTTTGTTAGGGACCATCTTCTCCAGCTACTCTTTATTGCACCTGAAGCTGTAATATTCTGCTCACATCATTATGCTCAAGAGAGTGTATAGAGAAGAATGTAAAGTTTTAATGCAATAAGAGAGTCCAAATCTCTTTGCACAGAAGATACCTTTTTTTTCCCCCAAGAACTATGAATTATACCTTGTTTAGAAAGCAAGATGAAGATGTTCATCACAGGCATAAATAAAAGTGGTCAGCAAAACCACTAGCGGACCAAACCATGAAGCAGTCATAATGGAAAAAAGAATTACTGACAAAGTTACTTTGTTGAAATGTAGAGGGGTAGGGAAGAAAGAGACTTTGCCTTTGAACAGAATTTTAAAGTGTTCTTTCCACTGGTACCACTGGTTTCATGAATGGCTTTGTGAAAGCCCTTTCACCCCTCTACACTTACCTGCTCCCTGGTTTGTGCATAGTACTAACTGCTCTTGTGAACTACATTGAGATCTATGATGAACAAAGTAAGGTTAATAGGTAACAAAAAATACCATGTTTAAGCATATCCTTCCAATTCCAGATTTTCTCATTCTCTAGAAGAATTCACCCCAAACAGCCTTTTTGTAGAGCAAAAAAAAAAAAAAAAGGCAATAGTTTCAAGTGATTACATTTATAATTTTAATAATGTAAGAGTTTTACAGTAAGACACCATGCAACCAAGAATTCATTACTTTTCCTCTCAGATTTTAATAAAAATACACTATGAATTATTTAAACTAAATGAAACTTGTCAAGATAAATTAATTTAGTCCATGTTGTGATGCAGTATATTCTGGCTTTAATTGTGTTTGCTACTTACTGAGTATAGCAATTCGCAAAGTCCAGTAATACATTTTCCCAGCCATTAGAAACAAGAACCATGGGAGTGTTGGATCATTCTCATTACTTAGAAGTTGTTTTATTTATTTGTTGATAAAAAGTTGAAGTTAGGCTATTGCACCAAGAAAACCCAACAAAATAAATAGTGACAATACTGAAAGGTTCAGGGGATTTCCCATGTACCTCTCCTAATTTAAGTCCAGTCAGCAGTGCCTTGGAATGGCCACAGGATGATGAGTTTTCAGATGCTGTTGTGCAAAACTTGTGGGATTTAATTTAGTACTTTTCAACTCTCGTTACAAAGTAAAAAACAAGTCAGTAAAAAATTTGCCTCTGACAGGAGAAAACCAGAAGACTCAATCCATTGCCTAATTCAGCTGTTCATGCCATGTGAGACACCCTGGGGGACTCCACCTGGCTCCAGCTGACAGCCTGGCAGTGCCTGAGTTTCCCTGGCATGTTACTGTACCCACCAGCCTCATGGGGAATTTTTAGATGATGGAACACTTCAAATGGCACTAGACACTACTGTTACATCACCAAATTGAACACGAAATATCTCTCATTGGACATCTCACATTCATGGTGCCTTACACAGATGTTGTTGTGCATGTCTCCTTCAGAACTCTATTTATTCTGTATTACATATTTTACAAATCAGAGTTGCATTAAAAATAAAAAATCTTTCAAAGTGCCTAAAGAATAGCTCTGTGGTGCTCACAAGACTTCCTGGTTTGACCTTTCCTTAGAAATGAAACCATTACATTGTCCAACTCTACTAAAGCAGTATTTTCCAAGAGGATATCAGAAAGCTTTCATCACATACACTTCAGATGTTCTGGGAAGCAAATTTGCATTTTCCAGCATTCAGATTCAGTGACAACCTTCAAAGATCATTCTACAAACTCACTGAAAAGCTGTATTTTCGAAGACATGCCTAGTAAGATATTCTGAAATTGTTTGTGCTTTTTTACAAGGACCATGCACATAGTTATTGCAGTGTAGCCAACAGACAGAAACACATGAAGCCATGCAATTCATTTGAGGCACCAGCAAATCACAGCTTGTTTTAAGAGTCTGGATGTCACTCAAGTAAGACTCAGGCTACCATAATATTAAACACACACAAATGCACACACACATGTAAAACCCAGGTGAATGAATTCTCCCTTTGAAACAAGCTTCCTTAGTTAAGAAAAAGAATTATGTTTCAGTCCTACACAATCCTTAACTGAAGCACGTCTATTAATCCTGCTTGTATAGTAAAGTAACATTCCAGATCATGCTATATGTCAGGTTTTAATCTACAACTTTCCTTGTTAGGTCTGTAATAGGAATGAAGCACACAGCAACCAGACTAAATTGCTGAATGTTATTTCAAAGCTGTTCTAAAAAAGCTGACATCAGGTGGTAGAATTCAGGTTTGCAATTAAGTCAAGGTATTATGGCAAATTTCTATCCAGATACTTATTTACCTGCAGTTGAGTAATATTAGCAGTCAGATATCCACACCATTCATAACCCTGCATCATTATGGCTATGATAAGGCTAGAGTAATTGTTGAATTATTGTTTTCAGACCTGAAGAACCCAATGATTAGACCCTTAAGCAGGAGGCATAGGTTTGAATTCATATAACCACTGTTACAGGGTTCATCTACAAATGCCTGTCCAAGAAACCCACAACCCTGCAAAGCAAAGTGAACGAGCAACAACAGGAGAACAAAGACAACAGTCTCATTTCTACCCATATGAAAATAAAGTGGGAAAGTCCATTTAAGGCAGCATATTACATCAGCTTATTAGATGACACAACTGCCAGCCTGTTCTCCCAAGTAACAAGCAACAGAATGAGAGGAAATAGCCTCAAGTTACACCAGAAGATATTTGGATTGGATATTAGGAACAACTGCTTCACTGAAAGGGTTGCTGAGATCTGGCACAGGCTGCTCAAAGAAGTGGTAGTCACCATCCCTAGCAGAATTTTAAAGTGTAAATGTGGTGCAGAGGGACATGGTTTATTGGTCACTTGACAGTGCTGGGTTAACCGTGGTACTCAATGATCTTAATAATCTTTTCCAAAGAAAACAACTCTATGATTCCAAAAGCAGTCTTGAAAGGAAAGTCAAAGCTTTTAGCTTAAAACAACTGAAGTACAAAGCCTTGGGGAAAATAACAGCAGGACGATCTTCTTATATATTTCTTTTCACATAGTTACCTTCCTCAGTATAAATTGTACTATGTTAAACACGTTGAGATTTTGTACAATCTTGAAAGTTAAACAGCCCTGAGTGAGTACAGTCCAGGATACAAACCACCTGGAAACATTAGCTATTGTAGGTACAAACCAAGCTGCCACAGTTGGGCACCAGACCACTAAAGCTGAATATGCTGAAAGAGTCCCTTTGGTCCTGTCTATACTAAAGAGAATAAGAGGAGACACTTTTTGCTTATAGTCTCTATTTACACTAACATATCATACTCTGAAACTTTTATTTACATCAGCATGATTTCCAGCACCATCTACAGAGAAGAGTTACCTGCACAAGGATCTCCTCATTAAAGAAATGGATCCACACTGCAGGGCACTCCTTATTTACACAAACACAGGTACTTCTAGCATATCCCAAGCAAATGAAAAATAGCAGGTATCCAGAGTAGCTCCACAACTGATATGTAGTGTACTGTAACAAAAATGTTCTGATTGCATCTGTGTAAGTGGGCAAGCATTGAAAATTATCTGAAAAAACAACTTCACTCTTGTTATCAACATTCTGAGCTATTTATACTTACACTGATTGTTATCCTGTACTCCTTGCCAAGAAGCATTTTGAGAGCCCTTTAGCCACCATTGCTCAGCTCTTCAAGAGCTAGGTCAGATGCTGAATATATATAAAAAAGCTTTTTGTGCTTGAACTTGAAATCAGTCATCTGTATATGAACTGTGTTACAGCAAAATGTAATTTTTCCCTTTGACAAGGTGTTTATGGTTGTTAAGTTATCTTGATTGCCAAGAGAAATTTGTTCTCTGTGGAGACTTCTGCAGCTTAAAATGTCACTCATTTTACCCATCCCCCTTCTTCTTTCTTCCTTTTTAAACTGATTCACAAATTAAGCTGACCCTGTGCTACATTGAAAAAAAAGATTCCTGAAAATTGGAAGTCTGGCACAGTCCTACACTAGGAGCCCGTTTATCTTGTCTTTTTTATAAAGATAGTTTGCAGATTCTGGCAAAAGGCCCATTTCCAGAAACAAAAGGACCCAAGGACTAAAATCCAAAGCCTTCTTTCTCAATCCTAGCCACATTACTGTGATTAAACCTCCCATTACAAAAAAAAAAAAAATATTATTTTAAGAGAAAAAGAACACCAAATTATTTGTATATTAAACGCTGGTTAGTATCATCACTGATGACATAATATTGTCACCGATGATCATAGTAGGAGTCTGTTACAGACCTCCTGATCAGGAAGGTGAAGCAAATGAGATGCTTTACAAACAAATAGGAGAAGCTTTACACTCAAGGCCCTGGTCCTCATGGGGGATTTAACCACCCTGACATCTGTTGGAAAGACAACATAGCACAGCACCAGCAATCCAAGAGGTTCCTCGAAAGCACTGATGATAACGTCCTCCTCCAAGTGGTAGAGGAGCCCACAAGAAAAGGTGCTATGCTGGACCTAGTCCTCACCAACAAGGAGGGGCTGGTGACTGAAGTGAAGCTGACAGGTAGCCTTGGCTGCAGTGACCATGAAATGGTAGAGTTTAAGATCCTCAAGACATCAAGGAGAGTGCATAGCAAACTCACTGCTCTGGACTTCAGAAGAGCAGACTTCAATCTCTTCAGAGACCTCCTTTGCAGGGTGCCAAGGGAAAAAGCTCTGGAAGAGAAGGGGGCTCAGGAAAGCTGGACAATGTTGAAGGATCACATCCTCCAGGCCCAGGAGCAATGCATCCCAAAAAAGAGGAAGGCAGACAAGAATGCCAGGAGGCCTGCATGGATGAATAGAGAGCTCCTGGACACAGACGCAAGCAGAAAGCCAACAGAGAGTGGAAGCAAGGACAGGTAACCTGAGATGAATACAAAGAAATTGTTTGTGCAATCAAAGATCAGGTTAGGAAAGCTAAAGCACAGCTAGAATTGACTGGGAGAAGGAAGATCTGCCTACTATAATTCAAGATCATGTTTGTGATGTCCTCTACCTGGACCTGAGCAAGGCATTTCCCTCTGTCCCACATGACACCATGGTCACCAAACTGGAAAAACATGGACTAGATGGGTGGACCACTCACTGGATAAGGAATTGGCTGGATGGTCGCACACAGAGAGTACTGATCAAGGGCACAATGTCCACCTGGAGAACAGTGACAAGTGGCATCCCTCAGGGGTCAGTGCTGGCACCAGTGCTGTT
>VWZI01010415.1:237591-408734 GCA_013396835.1 Psilopogon haemacephalus
AAACCAAAAAAAAAAAAAAAAAACCCAAAGCAAAACCAAACCACAAAAAAAAAAAAAGAGCAAAAAGCCAATTTGCTTTAAAGACAGTTCTCTAACAGAAATGTAAATTTTTGGTTTGAGTCTTCATTTCTATGTCTAATATTATTGAGCTCATGCATGCATGAACAACATAGCATCAGGGTTATTACCTAGGAGACACAGGTGCGTTGCTTTCTAAAGCAAGTAGCATTTCCCAATCCATTACTCCTTCCTGTAACTCCATAAATAATTAAAAGAATATTCCTGTTTCATGGGAACGACTCTTATCAAGTGCCAGCTAGAAAGGCCTCCACAGTTTACTGCACACCAGAGCATGTGCTACAAACCACATTGCTTTGATTTTCTGGGTGCATGTGGAAATGTTTGGCTCAAACATAAAAACATAAAGTGGCATGCACTAAAACTGTAAGTCTTCAGTCCCTCCACTTGTAAACTCATTTTACAGCTGTAAATTAAAGGGATTTAAAGGCTTTTGTGCAGATGTTAATAAATTCCATTCACAAAATCATTTTCCTCTCCTCTTACAGAACTTTCCCATGTGTTTTCACATGATACACCTGTTCTCATTATGCGGGCATATACTTTTGTCCTGTGTAAAACATTCCTTCATCAGCGAACAATTTAATGTCACATTTGCCCCATACCTCTTGACTATTCAGCAAATACCTAGTAGCAACCAAACAAAGTGCAGCAAATGGATTGCACTCAGTACGGCACAGTTGAATATTCTGAATGTCTGACCACAAATTTCCATTCAGTGTAAACATGAGTAAGTAAGAAACCACATAACTGTACCAACAAATGGCTATACGAACTGGTTGGTGACCACGGCACAGCCTCAGAAATGAAAAGTGATGAAAATCTCCACCAGCAGAAGATGCTGGCTTTTGTTCGGCTGTGCAAGACTAATGCAGCAAGATGTATTCCTCCACAAGTAAATGGCAACTGTATGAAGATGACTGACGGAATGAAGTAAACCCTTTGTTTTCTAAAACAATAGCTCCTCAATCACTATTGTAATATTTCTCCTGTGCACAGCTCAAGCCAGCGGTAAGCTTCCCTCCTCCCGTTTACAAAAAGATTATTCAGGTTTTAGAATGATCTCTTAAACTACTGGTGCTGTGGGTTTAACTGGGAAAATGATCAGTGCAGTCTGGTCCACGGCCGCTAGGCAAGGAGGGCACTGTCACAGCACAGAGCTGTCCCCTAGGAGTTCTGAGCTGCAAACATCCTTGTAGAGATTTCATTTAGGCTACATTAAACAAAGACTGAGGTTTGCAGTCGTCATTGGTTCAGTCAAATGGACCCATGTGGAGTCACCACAAACAGAAGACATCTCCCAAAGAACTGGCAAGAAGATATAGAGTAGACCATATTGATTAGCTTCAGGTATTTATATTACCAATACTAAATCAGAATTGTGTTCCCATTTGCTCTAAGATGTGTAGGGAGATCATCCAATCCCCACTCTTGGCACTAACAAGGATAGATGGTGTGAATATGGTAGTTCCACCTACATGTGAGGAAAAAAGTTATTTACTGTGAGGGTCCTGGAGCACTGCAATGGACTGCCCAGGGAGGTTATGGAGTCTCCTTCTCCAGAGGTATTCCAAACCCACATGCACATGACCCTGGGCAACCTGTTCTGGGTGACCCTGCTTTAGGAGGAAGATTGGACAAGATGATATCCAGGCCCTTTCCAACCCCCAGCATTCTGTTCACCTCCTACGTTCACCTGATCTCCCTTATCCACTGTGTCTGGTTAGGATTCTGTGATGAACACACAACATCAAAATGCTGTATGAAACACCCCCCACCACCACCTCCCCAGTCCTGTGTCCCAGTCGCCCTGACCCCCCACAAACACACAAAAAAAGAAGCACCAAAAAACAACCAACCAACAATCCAAACCAAAAACAAAACAAAAAACGCCCACCAAACTTCAAAGCTACGAACCAGCCATGCTCTTAGATAATTATATACACCAGAAATTTCTGCCAATCAGTAGAGAGAACACGTCTAAGCCAGCTGGCCACAGAGTTATGCTCCATATCAGGATCTGGAACACAGAGATTTTTGCCTCACTGCTTCCCCAAGCCAGCCACACATGTTCCCAGTTGGACTCAGTGGCTGCTAAGGGCACACACAGCAACTATACAAAGGAAAAGCAGGCTGCCTTTAAAGACACAGCTCCATTAACCGCAGGAGGGAAAAGCACACATCATAAACATGGATGTTGTCTTTTGAAATAGGTAAGGTATGACACTCACTTGATCAAGCACAGGAAAAACAGCAGTGCACAGGCACTATTTTAGAAGCATGAGTACTGTTTCAGTTGCAGGACTTCTGAGCACATAACACTTCCGTGTGCTCCCTGCCCCTTATTATGAGTGGGGTTACAGTGGCACAGGAGAGATCAGAAATACAGGCGGAACATAAGATTATTTTCTTTCAGTGTCATTAAACAAGGATGAAGAGAAAACAGCCTTCTCCAGGCATGCAAGGGAAAAAGAAAGTGACGCAGTTTAAAACACGCTTTCCTAAACACGAAGGTTATCTTTATATCCTCACATTATCTTTGTATCCAAATAAACGACGTGTTTTACACAGTAATAAGATCTCTCTTTTCTGGAACAGGAAATCAGTAAAACAGTTTTCTATCAGACATTACATCTGCCGGTGCCTCAGGACATTCAGACTGACTAACGCCAGTAAGGCTGATGTGTGACAATCAGAGGCAAACTGCATCTTTTCTGGTTGGTTTATTTGATTTAAATTGTGTTAAGTATATAAATAAATAATTTAAGTGTATTCTCTCCAAACAAACTGAGAAGTTGTTCTACAAAAGCAAAACCAGTGACAGCTTTGGAATCCCCTAACTGGTTGAGTGTATCACCATGGAGGCTTGAAAGTTAAGCTATTAGTTGTCACAGAGTGGTACAATTATATCACTCAGTTCTGTACTATATTTATATATCTACCTTTGAAAACTGCCAAGAAGTCTGAGCAAACTTCTTTTAACTGAATAAACTGAAAACACTGAGAAGAAATGTCATTGCTTTGGGATATTATTCCTAAACCTCAAAACTGCAACTGTTCTCGTTAGTTTAAATGTAATTTGGGAGAGCATATGGCTTGAAAGATTGGTAAGCAGATACTGGTTTACCCCTAGTCCAGGTCAGGGACTCAATCAATGGGATGCTAAATTATCACCTCTCACTAAAATGTGATTGCCGCATTACATTTTTTGGCCTAAACACTTGGATTCTGAAGAACTTCAGTGATACCAATACTCTAGCAAGTCTGAGTAAGAAATCAGCAACTACTCAGCTCTCAAACCACCTTTAAACTCAAATGAATTGCATGTCATCCACTGTACTGTGGGAAGTGGAGAGATCTTCATTAGAGTCTACAATCACTCTGGATTTACTATCTTGTCTTTGGGACAAATAAGATTTTAGTCCCCATGAAATAAATGGGGGGGGAAAAAGACAGATTTAGAAATAGATTTGTTGTTAGGTGGCAGCTTGATTTAGCTTCATCTATCTTTTAACCCACAAGCAACTAGCTGCAGTTTATCCAAGTACTTAGAAAATTCACTTCACAAGCAACCAACAAGCTCCTGTGCATTTTAAAAACAGTAACATCATAATCTGTCCTTAATCTGGCAAAAGGTGGAGGTTTTCATCTCTTGGCATACTGAAAGGTAATATTATTGGAGAGTTATTTGCCCATTCCCTGGTGATTGAGTCTGTGGCATTCAGAATTTCACTCTGGAACTGGAATTCTTGCCTTTCAGGGTTTATTTACAGATTTTGCCAGATGAATGTGTAACCTGTGAACTATAATGAGGGATTTCCAGCTGTTAGCAGAAAGCCTGGAATGCACAGCTTGCAAGCTTTCAACATATTTAAAATCACTGCTAGTAATCCTAAAACATTATTAAACTACAAGAGATGGAATTACATGTTTAAATGTGTGTTAACCCTTCAGTCACCACAATTATAACACACATATTACAGAATATACACGCAGACCTGCAAGTCTGTGATGTGGTTAAGCACTAATTCAAGCACCATCAGCCAGTATTGCATTTCCCTAGTTTGACCTACGGGAAAACTGGGAAGACTCAGGTCTTAACTGACTGAAAAATAATTTTGCAGAGGCTGAGATTGGCAGCTTTGGTCCTTTATTTAGCTATGAAGCTAGAAGAACCAATGTTTAGAAGAGGGGAAAAAAACATCTTCATCCAGTCTTCTAAGTACTGTATTTATTATCTGTTGCTAGAAAACTTTTTAGTTCAGAACTTTTACCCTGTTCCAAATTAAAAGAGATATTCTTCATCAGGCTTTACTTTAAATACGATTTAGACAATTCAACATTTTCCACAATAAAGCCTTTGTAGAGTACCCTGACATTCAGGTTGTTTGAAGACAACTTTCCTCTAAACAGCAAAACAAAATCCACAATAACAAAACACTTAGGCCAACTGGAAAAGCCAATTCTGAATTATGAGGCTCTGAGATTTTGGTGTAAGTAAAATTGTTCTAACACTTTGGCTCACAACAAGCTCATGCACTATTTAATATGAAACCTCTCAGATACATGTTTACCGCAACCCCACAGAAAGAACTAGCAAAGGACCTGTTCCCAGCTAGGTACAAAACTCTTAAATTCAGAGGAATTTGAGATCTACACCTCAGTATTAGGTAAGGCAGGTTTTGTATTCTACACCTCAGTATTGAGTAAGGCAGGTTTTGTGTCTACAATTTCAGAGAGATCACATAGCTTTCCAAAACTCTGTCCTATCCAGACAGACTATTCTGTTGGGTAAAGGTATACGTTCAGATTAAATAAGAGAAAAACTAAACAGCCTCAGACTAAATGAGTGAAACACCTAAATAACACTCTTAAGAGGCAGGTCTTGATTAACATATACTCTGAGACCTTGTACATATGCTCTCAGTGTTGGCTGCTTGGATCATCTAGTTAATTGTTATTTCTCACCTGATTTCTAGTCAATATTGCAAGAGAGGCACAAAAGAAAAGCAATCAAAGCCTCCTTTTAAAAACTACAGACAAGTGTAAGCTTCTAGAAACTATTTTTTTTCCCTAAAGTCACTAAGTACAGCAATTCAAGTTTTGGCTGTCTGCCTGAAACTAGTTTCCTTAAGTTTTAATTCAAACTTTCATCTATAAAATTGATTGTGCCATTAAAATAAAAGTGACATAGTTACCAACTACTCTCTATAATTAGACACTGTTAGGTGCTTCCTGTTACTTGAAAAACATTCTTCGTTTAATATACAGAGAGGGGTAGTGTTGACTAATGAGCTGCTCCATTACTAACTTTTACCAGTTAGTAGTAATAGTTTTATCAGAGCTACAAACACTTCTGAATAGCCAGATCTTTGTTTTGAGAGCTGGGCTGAAGTGTTCCAAACACAGTAAAATTCTGGAGCCCACGCACAGTATAGATTCTTTGTTCTCCACTACGGGCTGAAAGAGACAACCTAGACATAAATGAACATTTGTTCTCATTACTGATCCCAAGAAATATTGTGAAAGAACACAGAAATTAATCTAAGTATCCTGAATGTGTTCAAGCTTGGATAACCACATCCTCTCTGCCCTAAACACCCCCTATTTCTCTCCGCTCTTCAATTTCTTATTAATAAATTACTCATATCCCCAGTTTTCAAACACTGCCTGGTGCTGATGATAAAGGATGACTGCCATGTTCCTCTCTTAGGATGGCTGCAGAACAAGCCTTACAATCTCCAGGGTCAGGCTGACTGAGGGAGATAACATCTCACTTGGATTGTTCCTCAACTGAAAGTACTGAGTAAGCATGAGATGGGCCAAAAGTGGGAAGAGCAAAATTTGAAACCGTACATTTCAAGTTTCCAAGTACGAGAATATTCAAGCCTAGGAGGGGAAAGAGTCTACTGCCATGTAAAAAGACCAATCACATTTGCGGTTGTGGTGCCGTATTCTCATCAGACTTTGAATATCTTTAACATGAGGTTGTGGCTACAAGTTCTTTCCTAGATTCAGCTGCATCAGAAGAAGAAGTCACATCAGCCTATGTCCTCATCACAGCTTCCCTCTACCCCCTGTTACTGCCTTCTCAGACCTCCCAGCTAAGCCACTTCTCTGAGTGCTTGTTTCAGCCAAAGTAAATCTGATTAGCATAAACAGCTTAATGACAGGTCTTTGCTAACACTAATCCAGTCCGTGTTGACTGGAACAGGGTTAGGGAATATGTCACAAGCAGCTTAGCTGCTAGAGACTGGAGGACAGCATATTCTTTCAGGCTAACAACAGAGGGTGGTCTCTTCTTTCAGCTTATCTCTGGCCAGAGGACGATCTATGTCTACAGTTATGCTTGTCTTTAGCCAAAAAGATATAAAGCAGTATGTTTGGCATTAAACTGAAAAGATCCAATCTCTTGTCTTAAAGCAGAATCCATAGGATTGCATTTATACAGAGATAACCTAACCACACACAAGGGCCCAGAAATACTGAAACATAAGCAGAGAAGATCAAAGTTCTGTCTGAAGATGTTTGATTGTTGTATCAGAGGTTTTAACAGAGGTCTTTCAAAAATCTTTTACACCCCTAGAAGATTTTGCTGACTGAAACAGTTTTCTGTTGATGCCATATCCTATTAACACTAGACAAAAATATTAATAAAGAGGGAAGTAATTGTCAAAGGTGAGCTGCAACAACAACAACAAAAATCAAACAAACAAAATAATACAAGAACTAAACAAAGTCCTGTATATCATAGGCACGTAGTGCAAGTAGCTACCCTGTCATTTAGCCGACAGGTATGCTACATCTAGTTCACATTTTCAGTAAGTGAAGTGTCTACCCAACTCCTAGTCAGGCTTCTGGACTACACAACCTCAATAACCCTGTCTATAGAATCTTAAAAGAGCCTATGCTCCTGAGTGGAATTGTGAGGTACAAGTGTTAACGGGGTGAGAAAAAACAGAGAGGAAAAGAGTCATCACTGTTGCTTTTCCTGGCTGAAGTAGGGCTGATCTCTCTCTGCTTCTACAGAATTTGGCATCTGGCATCAGGCTTCACTGCAATTTGGAATCACACTTTCAACTTGTCAAGTTGCCAGTGTCATAGATCCACTCAAGTTTTCCGAAAGGTTACAACACCCTCAATGTTATTACTCCAAACAAGACAGCACTCTGAGTTTTTCTGTATTAAACACTTCGCTTAAACATCAGCTCAAAACTGGAATTCTTAGAAGCTTCTCTCAGCGTAAGAAGGGTGAATATCGAGGGTGGATTGCAACGTTAGAGAAAAAGATTACAAAGTAAAACACCAAGCAGAGGACTTAAGAGTACTTGGTTTTGAGTCCCTTCTCACTACGCTTGCATTTTCCCTTTATTTCTTCAAAGCAAACTCCCAAACTGTTCACAAATCTTTAGTCAGCAATAGCTCTGATAATCAGCCTTTGTCTCTGCCTTTTCCTTGTGAGTCTGGCTTTTCTCTTCTTTCTTTCAATACAAATGAAATATTTGGTGACTGGTGTTGGAACTGATTCAAGGCAAATCAAACACTTGGGGCATCTCTGGAAAGAAAGCCAGATAAAGGAGAGAAGGGAACAAACTTTCAAGAGTTTATGAATCCAGTATCATAGGAAATGTTCACTGGATGCACATCCTGTCTCTGTCTCAGTTTAAGCTCTCCACAGGGACCAAAGTCAGCACATTAATAATAGAGACGACAGAACTGGCATGTAGAGTCTTTGTCTGAACTATATTCCCTACTCTCTTCTTGTCAGCTTCGGGGCTTGCAACAAGTGGGTTGCTTCATCCATCACTCATTTATATATCCACAAGGCCAGATCCAGGAAACAAAAAACTACTTCAAATATTTCTCTTAAGCCCGACAGTCACATCACAGTTTAAATAAAGATGTTTCTAGTTGTTTGTGGTTTGTTTTTTTTCTTCTTCTCTGTTTTATACACTTTATCTTTGTATCAAGTTTCTACTATTTCAGAAAGAAATTACCTTGACTTTTTTTTTTTTTTTCTTATTTCTCTATGCAGCTTTACCCAGGGCACCCAGTCTTTGATTTGCAGCACCAGTGATCATAGCTAAATGGGTAGTTAATCTAGTCTTCAAACTATGACAGCAGACCTATTTCTTTACCCTTTCTTACACAAGTCAATATCCATGCTGCCATAAACAGAAAACTCTCCTATGAAACCAAAAAAGCCTGAAAGCTGCTTCCTGACTTTCACCCTTCACTCTCCCTAAGAGCATCTGAGAGGTTCTATCTGGGCTGTTAATCACCTCTTATTAACAGAACACTGAACACCAGCAGCTCTACCACCAACACCTTTAGCTCTCCTGAGGTAGTGCAGTGGCATATCCTCTACTGTACAAACAGGAGGCACAATGTGTATGACTTGCTCAAAGCATTCACAAGGTCTTTGGTAGAGGCCAAACTTCAGTGTTCCCTTTGCAAGTCAGTGCTTTCATGTCTTCCAAAACCAAGCAGCAAAGAAGCTGCCTCCCCACCACCGTTGTGCTTTTCCAGTTTTGAAGGATAGGAGAGTCACATATTGGGCATTTCTCTAGACACCCCTTATTTTGTGGGCAGGAGTAAATGATTCTGTGTTACTGAAGATGTCACCACCAATTCAGCAGAGCTATGAATATAATAATTTCCTGTAAAGTGCATCTCTTAATCCAGCTAAAGGTTCCCCCAGTCACAGAAAGCCTGGGAACAGACAAATAAGCCTCTAGCCTCTTTGGACATCTGTTGTCTTTACCATCCGTTCATTATTCCACAAAGAGCTAGATTAAACACAAGAGCTTGAGTTTATGCAAAATTTTCCAGCCTCAATACAGAAAATGTACAGGTTTCTGGGTGTTCTGTACTTAACGGCAACTTAATTCAAAAAAGTGAGTGTCCTATCACAACTGAGACCATTCACCATTGTAATGAGACATGTTCTATTGTACACTTGCATTTATAGCAGGCTAAGCACTCCCATCAATACCCCATAATCAGTTTTCACACTTGTACCATCCAATTTAGAAGGAAATGTTGGTTTCATCTCAATTATATACTGTAATCCTCTATTTAATCCCTTCTTTCAGGTTTTACTGCAATTTATTCTATTCAAACTCTGCTGTTAAAGATGTAACTTTTCAGTATGGACATTTTCAGTGCACTGCTATCTTCTTAACTCAAACCAGACCTTTTCTAGGTTATAATAATTTCTTTGGCAATTTTTTACTTATCTTTCATTAAAAAAAAAAAAAAAAGCTGAGTGAATTTTCTTGTGGGTACCACAATAAACTTTTTTACTCCTTTGTGCCTTCAGTCTTTTAACAGCTCCTCCTCTCCTCTACACTATTTCCACATCACTCTCGCCTTCTCTCTTAGTTCCAAGAGAACCTTACAAACCAAAGTGATTTGTAGCTGCTGCTGTCAAACTTAAGTTATAGATGTGATGCCTGTCCAGCTGGCTTCTGCTCTCTGGAATGTCTAAGATGCCAAGTCATAATAATTCTACTTCTGGGAAGGGAGTGGGGAATGGACATGCACTCTAGCTTCTCTCAGCATACAAGTATGCCCTGCAGAACATCTTAGAAACTAAAATACTTCTATTAAATTGGCACAACATGTCTATTGAGTTCTAAAGCCACTGAGAACTGAAAGATAAACAGATTGAGGATATGGTTGCATGTATTTGTCTTAGAATAAAATTGTAACCCCCCAAAACAATTCAGCCATTAGCTGTCTCTAGATTCAAGATAGTAAGACAAGTGCAATGACATTCCAGCACAGCAAAAAAAAAGGATAAATGTTAAAAGCATAAGGTCAATCACCAATAATTATTCAAACAGTAAAAGTCAGTAGATCTGTTTGCTGTGCTGCCTCAGGGGTACTGTTAGAAGCACAAAGAGCCAGTATCGTGTGGAACCTGCACATTTAGCTTGTTTTAATGTTCAGAAAATTGTCTCAGCTCCTACAATAGCCATGAGGTTGCAGTGCTTTTTCCACAAGCCATCTCTTCATCTTTGCCACCCTCTACTAACGATACTGACAAATACATTCCACTTGTCAGTATAATCCTGCAGAGGAAGGGGCTGGGGAGATTTTTAACACAAATCCCTCTTTAAGCTTTACTTAAAAGGTCCAGAATTAGCTCCGAGTTAGCTTTTGATGTCCTAGTTTGTTTGGGTTTTTTTAATCTGAAAAAAATTGCTTGTGATTAACATACAGAAGCAAGCACTCCAAAGAAGGTAATTCTAGTTGTCCTCAGAACTAACTACTAGAAATATTCTTAAAACCTCAGCGATTGCTCACTAAACCACGTTCCTCAGCACCCCATCTACACATTCTTTGAACACTTCCAGGAACAGTATCTCCACTTCTCGGGGCAGTCTGTCCCAAGGCTTTACAATCATTTCAGAGAATAAGTTGTTCCCAAGTCCAACCTGAAGCCATTTCTTCATGTCCCATTACTTGTTACCTGGGAGAAGAGACCAGCCCCCACCTTGTTCCAACCTCCTTTTGGGTAGTTGTAGAGAACAAAGAATTCTCTCCTGAGCCTCTTTTTCTCCACTTCTTTCAGCATCTCCTCAGAAGGTTTATGCTCTAGACCCTTCACCAACTTTGCTGCATTTTAAACACAAATTTTGATTCAGTTCCCAGCATATTGTTACTGCATGGTGGGCAGAGACATGATGAGCAATGTAATTGTCAACTGTTATTTTAGGCAAGATTTTAGTGGGAGTTTACAGTATCCAAATGATAGCCAAAGGACAACTTGTACTCCATTTTTACTTGTTGAGATAAAGTTTTGAAAATCAATCTAAAAGGTCTTTAAGAAAAGAAAACATAGCAGCAGTAGCAAATAGGCTCATTCATGCTGATAGCATATTTTTCTGATGGGGGTATGCATTAGAATAGATATTGGAATGTACCAATTTCTGATTGTGGCAATGCAAAGCTTAACCTGTTCTTGTGTACCTCAAGGAAAGTGAATTTACTTTTTTTTTTTTTTTTTTTTTTCAAGCACTATGAAAAATTTGGATATTGAGCTTAAAGCTTGCAGACAGCTCTAAGGCAGATATTGTCATGAGGTAGTGTAGTGAACAACAGTTTCCAGGAAAGACATCAATGATGCCAAGACTGAGAGACGTCTTCTTGGAGAAAAAGCAAACCAGACAGGACAGAGATGGGAAAAGGGAAGAAATGAGCATTGGAGTCGCTGTCCCTGGAGGTGTTCAAGAAAAGACTGGATGGGGTACTTAGTGTTATGGTCTAGGTGATTGGATAGAGCTGGGTGATAGGTTGAACTGGATGATCTTGGAGATCTCTTCCAACCTGCTTGATTCTATGAGTTGATTGCTAAAATAGCTAGTCTAGAACTGAAGAAGTCAGAAATCTAGGATTTCTCTCCCAGAAAGGAGAAAGATGAAAAGAGGGAGAGAAGGTGGGACACTAATAGGTTTAGTGAATTTTTCTGGGGTTTTGTTGTAAAGAGCAGGGGAATTAACGTGGCCAAGTCAGGAATTATAACATTAGAATTATTTTATTCTCAGAAACTTCTGCCTTCTATACATAATTAGTTTTAAATTTATTTACATGTTTCAAAATCTTCAAAAGGTACTATAGATAAATTCAGAGATTTAGGAAGTCAGAAAATGGAAAAGGCTAAGCTATAAACAGCTTATTTACCCCACTATCAATAGGTTGGCTGAGCAGAGAATTAAGGGAAACAACAGCTTTACTCACACTGTGAGGAGATAGATGGTTGTTGTTGATTCCTTGCTGAATTCTCTCTGCAGCTCGATTGGTTCCGCCTCTAAATAATATCCAATCAGATTTGAAAGGCAAAGTCCAGTATTTCCAAAATGTGGTTACCACGAGACAGAGATCTGTGGGAGTCTTGCTGTCTCCAACAGCAAAAAGGGAGAGCCAAAATGTTTCAGTCCCTCCAGTCAGGATAACAGCCAGATTAACAGGAACCTGGCTGTTAGGAAGGTCCCAGAGGAGCTGGGTCTAGGACTTGCCAAGCCTGCAAAGCGGAAGGGTAATGCAGAGTGGGGGACTGTCCAAAAGGCAAGGACAATACAAACCCAAGAGCCATGCAAAAGACAGGAGCCGTCTGAAGCCAGGATGTTCCCAAAACCAGGACTTCTTCAGAAGGCAGGGCTCTGTACACATGGGGAGCTTTTCAAGGAGGGAATCTTTTCAGGCAGGAACCTTTTCAGATGGGAACTTGCAGGAGGGAATACCTCTCAGGCAGGAACACTTGCACCTTTTTCTTGCCCTATTTATGGCTTTTCGGACAAAATGTTCATTTGCCAGTTTCACACTAGGTGCGAAAACTCAGCCAATACCCAGCGCAAATCCCTTTGCGGGCTGACAGCACGAACCTCCACACGTGCTGAAAAGAGCCCCTTTGCTGCCCCCCTGCAAGCCCACGGGGCTGGGGTAGGGAAAGCTGTTTCACAGTCTTCTTCTCCCATTCACCTGGGGGGAGGGGAGAAGGAAGGAATTTGGGGTGCCCAGGACAGGTTTCCCTCTCTCATCTTTTCCAAGCAATGTTCAGAATATTTGTGTATTTAAATTTATCCTTTGCAAAATTTATCCTATGACAGAGAGGCACTCCCCCAGACCAATAGGGATGTAAACGTCTCTGAGCCATCCAAGACTGTGTTGAGGCTTGCAGTGCTGCCAAATAGGGAAAACTTAAGAAAGTGTAAACTGTCTCTGTATAATTCCCCTCTTAAGCAAACCTTTACACTGTTGCCATTCCTAGCCAGAGACAGGTACCTCTCTGATTAATCCATTGGTGTCATTCTCCCCAAAGGAATTCTTTGCTACTTGACAGAACACTAATCTTCCATAATCTTTCAAGATCAGATTACCTGTTTATGGCCAGAAACTGTCTCTGTCCTTATTCCAGCTTTCTTTCATGTCTTTTCCCTTCCTGAACAAAGGCATTGTTTTGTGTCTGAGCGAGGACTTACAGTGTGTTTTCTCTTGTGAGTGGTACTGACTCGAATACAGGACAACCTTCACTCAAAAAGCAACATTTAGCATCATTTTTAAAAAGGATGGCAATAAAATCTGTCATTCACAGCAACTTAAAAAAAAAAAAAAAAGGGGGAGGGCACAAAAACTTAGACAAACTGCAAAGAAAACAAATTTATGGAAAGACAGAGACAAGCACATCTCCTTATAGTTACCTTGAGGAGAATTTAAAGCTACAGTAATATGTGGAATGAGTGAAAATGAAAGTGCAAAGAAAAAGAAGCTCCTTGTAGTGTTAATTTCTCTGACTGCTTTGCACACGCTTTGAGGAAGATGCAGGGCAAAATCGTTTCAAGATCACAGCATTTTGAGGCAATAACGCAGCTCATTTTGTCACCACTGCAGATGGTAGGCTGTAATGAGCCCACGTTAATGACTACTATAGATATTCTATGCACAGATATGTAATGGTGTGCTGTGAGATGTCGGCAATGAAACCAAATGCCTTGGCCTCATTTCAGGGTTTGTTACAAGCACAAAACTCAGACCCAGTTTGCTCAAAAGTAGACTTAAGATTAGTACAGTCAAGAGAAGTTACTCCAATTTTTAAATAAAGCAAAAGTTGATGAACAGTTTTGAAATGAATCATTTTCTCATGGATTAAAGGAGGTGAAACTCACGGGTTTTTCCTGAGTTGTCACATCCCCATCAGGAAATGGTCTGGATAAAAGACAAAGCTGGACACCACAACAACTGGAACCCAGAAACACTCCAGCTCGGATTGCCTTCACAGCTGACAGAGAAGCTCTTTTGGCATATAAAGCCCCATAGAAACTCACATTCACATGCTTTCGAACTAGATACAATCCGAGCCTCAAGTTCACAGGTGAATCTACCCACAATGTCACAGGTGAGGAGTGAAGGTCCCAGGTGAGGCTGATCAGGGCAATGAAGAATCATTCATTGGTTCACTCAGGGTCCTTATATACACAAACCTTCAAACGTTTGGAAACAAAACAAAACCACAAACCAACAAATGTTGCTTGTAGTTTTTCCAAAGAAAGTATTTCAGAATGAACGCCTCTAGTCTAGATAAGATAGAAAACAGCAGAAAGACACCCCATATGGGGTCTGGGGATTTACTTTTCTCTTTGAAAACAGGTGATCACTTCAAACAGCAATAAAATGTCTTAAAGAAATGCCTCTGACATACAAAGGATGTGAAATTATTTAGTGCTATGCAAAGTTGAAGTTATAATATTTTCAGTCCATTGGTCACTTTAAAACAAACACTCCTTGTTGGTTAGTTATAGCATCCCCAAGAGATCTATTCTATGGAAAGATTAAATGAGGTTTAGGTTGACAGCTATGCTTTGTGCAATGGAAGTCATTCTCAAGGACAAGAATTTGTCATGTGAAAACCTGGCATTTGGGATTAGTAAATGAAGAGAGATCATTGGAATAAACTACCAGATGGGAAACATTCTTGTCATGAAGGTCCCCTTAATAGGCTCCAGCTTGAGGCTAATCTGAAAAAATGGCTTTGGACACAGCAACAAATCCACCAAGAAGAATCAATAACACTGACTCAGATAACAGCCCAGGAAACAACTAAATGAAAGTTATGCAAGAATTATAAGGGTGTCTGATGTCATAAAGTTATACTAGGGAAATTATTCACCTTGTATAATTTCTGCCTGAAATGGTGATAAACTTCTAATTGTTTTCCACAGCCACAGGAGCAAAATTAAAACATTCTGAGAAGACTAGGAAGAAGGCTAGGGAGCTTGGTACAGATAGGAGAATTTGTGCCCTATTGCTAAAAGCATATTCCATCTGTAAATAGCTTCATAGAATCATGTTATCCTTTACTGAGATACTGACTAGAAGTCTCGTCTCCTTTCCAGTATCCTTACAGTGATGTCAAGCTCTTAACGTCAATAGAAATACTTCTAATTTACTGCATAACCAGAAGAAAAAACAGATGCATTAACCTTAAAGGAATGATATCTAAAAATTTCTAACATGGGCAAACAGTCAAGTTATTTTCATTACTACGTGAACAAATAAGCAACATTATATTCTTACTGAAACTGCCACAACTTCCACAGGGCATATAAGCCTGATGGGCAAACTTTCTACATACTACCTCATAGGGCAATTGTTTTTTTCAAGTCTAGTATCACCTCGCAATATTTCAAAGACAGCATTGTTCCTAAAGCACTCTTTTCCTGCTGGAAAAAAAGGGGAAAAAATTAAAAGAAAAAGAAAAAAAGCTTAAATCTTTAAGTCCTGGCATCTGCCTAAAATACCCCTAAAAACTTGTAGTCCCTCCCACAAAATAGGTTTTCTACACAAGACCCATATTATACACAAATCTCCTACACTAATTGTTTTTTATTATCTTAATAATCTTAAAATTTCCTCATCTAATAATGCTTAATTTAATGTGCTCTTGTAATGCACTCCTAAATTACTACTTTATTAAAAAAAAAAAAAAATCCAGTGTTGATTTCAGGTTTCCACACATTGCATTAATTATCTGAAAACGTCTCAGAGACTTCCTACAGCAGATTTTCACCATCTCCTTATTATCTCTCTTGCAGACATTTTAAACATTCTGTGGCTACTCCAAGTTCATCATCCTTGTAATTTACACAAACCTCGTAACTGATATTTGTAAGCACAGAAGAACTGGAAGTGGAAAGAAATATTAGCTGCTTTTAGCTCACAGATCTTCCACTTGAACAGATGTCATGAGAATTGGTGCTGTGAAGACATGCAGACCCCTTCTCTACAGAATCCAGGGGAATTTGGTGTGTATAGCCTTGCACACAGGTCAATTTTCAGGTGCTTATTTGCTATTTAGAGAGAATGACTTGTGAACCAAGCAGTAAGCAGAAATGAGGGAAAAGAAAAACCAGGAAAATAAAACAATGTGAAAAAATAGCTTGCTGTCAGAGTAGGAAAATTACTGTATGCACTAGTATGGGAACATAGAAATACCCAGCAAGCCACAACCCAAAAGAAATAACTAGATAACTCAGATATTGAGTTCTTTTCTCTCTCTCCACTACTGGAGTGAGAGCCATAAGCCTAAATCCTGGATTTGATGAATAAAATCAAACACACACCCATAAATCTCCCATCTCATTCTAATCTGGACACAGATAATGCCTTTTAGGAAGTATAATATAAAAGGCAGGAAAATCACTGTATGCCACTGTGTAGTGTAGAGTATAAGGGTCTCTTCCACATCCCAGTATTCCCTGACCTGGCTCTTTTAGATATTCCATACCTGGCGACATAATGCCTAATATCAAGTTTGTTTATTTATTTAAAGATAAGATATGTTACAGAGGATTTTTGATTTAGCAGAGTATTAGAAAAACAAATGCAAACCTAAGTTACACTTAGCAAAATAATATATCAATGTTAATAAACAGTTCAATCGCAATTCAAATGTGATTCTCATTACCAGTCTCTAGTACATGTTCACTGTCAGGATGCTGGGCATCCTCTGCTGCCAGGAATATGTGGGGTAAAAGCAGCTCAAACTCATTGCTCTCTTCAGTTTTTATACTACATGTTGGGCTTAGCAACATATTCACTACCTTCATGGTGGTCTGGCTAACACAGGGAAAAGAGTTAGTGAGGGCACCTGAATATCATCATGCTAAGTCAGACCACTAAAAGTGCTATGGTGACTCATAACCTTTATTATTATCTGAGCTTCACTTCACCCTGGCCCATCTCCTCTTATCTTTTTTTCCCTTTTGGAGTGCACTGGTCAGTTACATAGCTAACAATTGCTGCCTCTTACTGTACACACTACCTCTTTTTCTGGTCAAGTTGAAATGGCAGAGGGAGGTTGGGCAGATTCCACTCTCTAAAAGAATGAAACTATCTTGAATGAACTGTCTTCACCAAGAGAAAAAAAAAAAAGGACGCAGCAGATGCACAATTTTAACACTTTAGAGAGTTTATCACTCGTTACACTGAACAACAGCTCACACAACTAAAACTTGGTTTGTGCCAGCTGCAGACCTAGAAATACATTGCTGGGCATTAAGTATCCTTCAGCAACATTGTGGCTTGGGTCAGAATGATTTTTCCACAACCATAAAGAATCATTCTTGGTAAAATAAAGATGCTAGCACCATAACTTTCAAACTTTGTAGGGACATGCCTAAAACATTTAAGTCTTAATCAAGCTGTGTTAGGTACAAAGAGAATGGGTTTGAGGAGAGCAGAAATACCAACTGCTGATTGAACAGCAGAAGATGGCAAATGTTTTTACACACATTTCATTGTCGCTAGCAAAGAGACCTTCCAACCTAAAGCATTTTTGTGCAACAGCAGAAAAAAAATGTTGATATTTTCAACACCAAAACTTTTCTAAGCATCTTTCTTGTTTATGCCCAGCTGCTCCCAGAGGTTGCTGACAGCTTCTCACCCTACCTCAAGGTGAAAGCACATTGATGAAGGCAAACAAGACTCTCAGATACTTCTGGTATTCCCATGGGCAAATGAAATTCGCAGAGCATGATCCCAAGAGCAAGTGTTTTTTGTGAGTAGTCCCAGTGTAAACAATGTGCTTTCTCTAAAGAGTAGGGTCACTTGCTCAGCTGCAAAGTTTGGCAAACATCTATTTGCACTTGTTAGTCAGTTAGGATGAGAATCCTCAATCAGTTAATTTTGTAACACTCCAGAGCTCAGCACTCAGCAATTTGGATTTGTTAGTGTCAGAAGCAGGTTCTGCCCTGCAGTAGCTCCACATCAGTGGGAGTGCTCTAATTGAATTTGCACAGGCCCTGAGCAGCACCAGGCATGGCTAAGGAAGGCTTCTTTTTGTCAGTAATAGTCCTTTGGACTTTGGCCTCAGAAAAATCCTGACAAAGCTTAAGTTGTATCACTTACAAGGTAAAATGCAAGATGAAGCTCCTTATTTCCCCTAATTTTATTAGCTAGGAGAATGGCATATGCCTTTGGTTGATAATCTCTTAGAACTAGCCTGCCTTAGGAAATGGTACTGCTCTATATGAAGGAAGAGAGATTAAAGGCAAATAAGATTCATTTAGAGCAGAACAGAGGGACCTGGACAGGCTGGGGAGGTGGGCCCAGGCCAATCTCATGCAATTCAACAAGATGAAGTGTAAGGTCCTGCACCTGGGTCGGCTCAGTCCCAAGCACAACTCCAGGCTGGGTGGGAAGTGGCTGTAGAGCAGCCCTGAGGAAAAGGACCTGGGGGTCTGGGTTGATGAAAAGCTCAACATGAGCCTGCAGTATGCACATATGGCTCAGACAGCAACTGTGTGCTGGGCTGCATTAAGAGCAGCATGGCCAGCAGGGCAAGGGAGGGGATTCTGCCTCTTTGCTCTCATCAGACCCCACCTGGAGTACTGTGTACAGTTCTGGAGCCCCCAGAACAAGAAGGATGTCGAACTGTTGGAGAGAGTCCAGAGGAGGCCATAAAGATGATCAGAGGGCTGGAGCACCTCTGCTGTGAGAACAAGCTGAGAGAGTTGGGGATTTTGAGCCTGGAGAAGAGAAGGCTTCAAGGAGACCTTATAGTAGCCTTCCAGTATCTGAAGGGGGCCTGCAGGAGGGCTGGGGAGGGACTATTGACAAGGTCTTGACAAGATCATCCTATTGACAGGATGAGAGGTAATGGGTTTAAACTGGTAGAGGGGAGATTTAAATGGGATGTTAGGAGGAAGTTCCTCACAGCTAGGGCGGCAAGACACTGGAACAGGTTGCCCAGGGAGGTTGTGGCTGCTCCCTCCCTGGAGGTGTTCAGGGGCAGGTTGGATGAGGCCTTGAGTGACCTGTTCTAGTGGGAGGTGTGGCACAGGGGGTGTGGAACTGGATGATCTTTGAGGTCTCTTCCAACCTAAACCATTCTATGATTCTATGAAATTATATGTATGCACACAAATGTGGCTTGAACCACTCAATCAGAAGCGTATAAACACTAGTCAGAGGGGTAGCTTTTTGATAAATACTGGAATATAGTTCTTGGCACATTTCTGTATAGAGAATATTTCAGTTCGTTTTGATCAGCCACAGTATTCAAGGTGAATGTGTGATAATTTGAGTCTTCTGTCCCCCGAAATCCAAGAAAAGTGAACAATTTACAGAATCACAGGAGTTTTAGAAACTAGCAATTGCATACTGGTGAGTTTGTGCCAGCCAAAGAGCATAAATCATAATGATTGTTTTTTTCACATCCAATGGATATATTCCACATTCCTAGTTACCTTCTCGTTTCCATTCCTCTTCATATTTCACAGAATCTCAACATAGAGTCAATTGGAAAGGACCTCTTGAAATTATCTACTCTAACCTTCATGCTATAGAAACATCATTCACAGCAGGTTGCGTGGGATCACAATGTCTAGGCAGGTTTGGAATCTCTCCAGAGAAAGAAACTACACAACATCTCTGGGCAGCCTGATGCAGTGCTCCAGCATCCTCACAGGAAGTTTTCTCATGTTGATGGAACTTTCTGGGTTTCATTTTATGCCCATTGTCCCTTGTCCTGTCACTGGGCAGCACTGAAAAAAGTCTGGCCACATCATCTTGCTCCCTGCTCTTTAGCTGTTGATAAGCATTGAGAAGATCCACTCCACCTTTTCCAGGCTAAACAGCCCCAGGTCTTTCAGCCTTTCCTTGTCACAGAGATGCTTTGATTTGCTCAGTATCTTTGTAGGATCCACTGGACTCTTTCCATTGGTTCCCTGTCTTTCTTGACCTGAGGAGCCCAGAACTGGATACAACGTTCCAGATGTGGCCTCACTATACTCACTGGCAAAGTAGAGTATATTTATTTATCTTATTGCCACTGTTCTCTTGACTGTTGAATAGTTTGTCCACCCTTTTTGACAAATTCACCTTCCATATCACTTCCCTTTGCTTTGATCTTACTTTGTCAGCATTTCCCACCCTTTTGCATTTCATGTACTTGATTTCTTTCCCCTTCTTTTTCAGTAAACTGCTGTTTCCACAATTGTCCTTTCTTTGGATAAGCTTCCCTCAGAGTTTATCAGCCCTAACACTGCACCAAACAAGTTATTTGGGAGACCTCAGAATTTAATTAGAGAAAATGATCCTGCTTTTTATATGGTTGAAGTGCTTGGGTCTGGACATGTTGTTTCACTAAGTTTTTTTTAATTATAGACTCGCAAGGACATGGTAGCCTATTAAATACTTCAAACTGACACAGAAAGCCTAGTAAAACATTCATATTGTCTGCTATAGTGCATGAAGCAGTTTATATCACCTTCTTTTCCATAATACCTGAGCATCTCACAATCAATATTGCAGCTGTACCAGCAGCATGCAGCATGGCACAGAGATAAGCAAACAGCCCTGTTTTACAGCTAATTGAGGTACAGCTCTATATGCATTAAACAGGATGCAGCAGCTGTCAGGAATACAGAGAAGGGTATTTGTCACTCTAGGGTTTGTGGCAGTGGACCAGTGACCCTATTTGCCAAGCCTCTGCCCTCACTGGCAGCCAGCCTCTTTACTGACAGGGCTCGTTCATCTCCCTGCAGACTGCTTGATGCACCACTGGAGAGCAGCTTTCCAGTGAAGCTGACTCAATGATCAGCCTTTATCTGGTTTGCTCTGGGAGAAAGAGCTGTAGGAACATGCTGTGTTTGCTCTGTTCTCTAGTGTAGCTTTTATGACAGCCATCTCATTTCAATTAAATTTGTTATAGCAGAAAGATATCTCAGCAGAGCATTTCCTGTAGATTTCAGTCAAATAGAGAGAAGGATGTCATGAGACCTGACTCTGAGAAGGGCTACATCATGGTATCTCCTTATTAGACATCAGGGAATTCACAGTAACTTTATAAATGCCCATCTGTGGTTCTCAGATACCAAAGAGCAATGTAAGGTAATTGTGTGGGAAGCTGTAGGATCACACTCAGCACCACAGAAACATTTAGGTTGGAAAAGTCCAACCTAATCTGACACTGCCAAAACTAAACTGCTAACACGTGCTCCTCAGCACAACATCTACACATCTTTTAAATCCCTCAAGGGATGGGGACTCCACCACTCCCCTGGGAAGCCTGTTCCAGGACTTGACAATGCTTTCAGTGAAGAAATTGTTCCTAAAGTCCAACCTATACTTCCCCTGGTGCAACCTGAGGCCATTTCCTCTCATCCTGAGGCCATTTCTTCTCATCTTTATTCTGTAAACTATAAGGCTTTACTAGTGTTAGTACACTGATAATTGCATGAATGCAGTCAATGTTGGAATAAACAGTTTTGTTTGGTTGTTTTATTAAATCAGAATTAATCAAAATTTGAATTATCATTTATAAAATGATAGAATTATTTCAGTTGGAAAAGACCTGTAAGATCATCAAGTCCAACTGTTAATGTAACACCACCATGTTCATTAAACCATGTCCCAAATTGTCATGCCAACAAGTGAGGTTCCTATCAACAAAATGTGAGGCTCGTCAACAAAATTAAAAATACCATTTAAGATCAAAATGACTAAAAAGTGAAAATCAAATGTTGACTTTAAGACACTTAACGAGAACATGCTTTCTTATGCACATCTAAATTCACAACAAAAGTGGCATTTTGAAATTGTACTTTCTTTCATATGAAACCTTTTGCTTATTTTGACCCTAACTACGTAACTATTTTTGTTCACTTTGAATGGCCTTTTTCAGCAAAACCCACTGGTTTGTAATTTTTCGTACAGCTCTGTTTCGTAGCTTTTGAAAAAGGTCATTTCTGAATAGAACTGTTCTCAGAACATTCACTAGTGCCTCACTGGCCATTTTGTCCTGTAGATTGAGACCAAAAAATATTAGCAAAACAACTTCTGTGGGTGCAAATATTGCCAAGTTTGGCCTTTGCAATTTTCAAACAGGATGAGCTTTTCAGTGTGCATTATTTGTGCAGTGCAACCAGTTGTGCTTCATATCACACAGAAGCAAATGTTACAGCCAATAAAATCTCTTGTCTTTACCTCCTGCCTTGTTTTCTTTCCTCTCTTCCCCCTGGTGTGGGATAATTCCCTATAAAGATCCATCTTGCTCTCTAGGTGGTGTTTTTTCCTCTCTTTTCACACAACAAGCATCCCTTGAGTGGAATAATGCCCTGTAAAAGCTTAATAGTACATGTGTTACATGTTGTCTATTTGTGTTTTAAATGCCTTCCCTAGTGTGGCATAAATACCCAGTAAAAATCAGTCCTGTCTTTATGTTCTGCATTGCTATTTTCAAATACCAGCAAATTCTGCATCTGAACAAAGTCAGATCCTTGTTAATGGCAGTGTCATAAAAACAGGTGCTGATACAATGAAAACAAATTATATTCTGAAATGTTTCTCCTTAATTTCTGGAACAATTTGTGACAGTAAGAATAGGTGGTGTTCTGCATAAATCACCACTATGGGTAAGTAGCTGAACTATAGGAGACTGAGTATTCGTCAAGGTTAAGGCTGGGCTAGACATCAAATGAGTGACAGATGCTCTCTATGAATCCCTTTTCATTCCCAAAGGGGAAGACTAAGGGAACAAGAGAGAGATACTGATGGGCTGGGAAAGAAAACTAAAATAGCTTTCATGAAAATAATAGTAATAAATTGAAAGGAATACAAATAGATATAAACCAATATTGAACCCAATCCTTTGATGGTAGTTATGTCACTGTCACCACTGATGCTGTGGGGAGAAACTGGGGAAGTCTCAGTCTGGAATCAGTGGCAGATGGGAACCAGATTCAGGAGCTGAATTCTGGAACTGAACGTAGGAACACACAGATCAGGAGAGAGGGCAGGACAGAGTCTTCCTTGGATGCTGACCCTTGAAGAAGAAACTAGACTCTTGTGATCCCTCAGCTTAATACTGAATAATTTATCTGGAATGGAATCCCTTTCTGATCAGCTTAGGGTCAGCTGTCCTGTCCTTTCTTCCCTGCAAATGCAACCTCTTAATTATTGCATCCTAAAATTGGGCAGAAGATTTATCTATTACCTTGGTCTGTGTAGGAGCAAGGATAAGCAAGAGCCTTTCTGCATCCCAATCCTGGGTAGCAACTCTAACCATCAGCGTTCTCACTGCCAGAAATAATACTTCTAGAAAATGCTGTCACCGAATAAAGACTGAGCTGACGAGTCAAATCACTGAACAGAATTAGTTCAAATCTTCTAGATCAAATTAGGACACAGGAAGAAAGGTGTACTAGAGAATTTGGGGTCAGACCTTCAAACAGTGTAGGTACGAGAAGCTCACATCTACTCTCATTCCTTTCTGCAAATGATAATAGCAAGAATTAAACACAGTTGTTCTTATTCCACCTAGAACACAGAGGAGAAGCGAACTTGATGTGGGATGGCTATTTCTATTTGCTATCTTCTGCAGCCTGCTGCTGAGGGAACAGAAAAATTAAGGGGCAGGACTTTACGCAGACAGCTCTCCATAATCCAGAGTAACAGGAAGCCTGGATACAGTAGATAATGCAAAAGCGTGAACAATATAGGTGCTATATTCTGCAGAACATGATGCAGTGGCCCCAGACAAGCTCACGTCCACCAAAGCTGCTTAGCTCCTGCTCAGCTAGTTCTCTATCATGTTCATTCCACTTTGCTTTTTCTCCCCTTCTCTCTATCAGCACTGTGCAAACTAATTTTCTCTTTTAGCTAAAAAAAAAAAAAAAAAAAGTCTTCCTCACCCATGAGTTTAAAAAACAAGTCCCAGCAATGCTGGAATTTGATGATCATTTTCAGTTACATGTTACTGCTTTACATATTTTCTGTGGCAAATCAGCAGTTATTCAGAAGTAATTTTCTGCTCTAAACTAACGAGCAATGAGTGTGACAAATTCTGCTGTGACTGTGCATTTTAAGGTGATTTCAGAGTGCATGATCTCTGTGGGAATAGCCAAGCACAGTTTGATTCTCATATATATAACTTTAAGACTCAGTGATAAAGTCCCATTAAAGATATCCTACCCTCTTGACTGGGGTTTTTATCTCTGCTAATGTAATGTTAGTGGCTCTGATGCAATGTGGATGTCCTTGGACTGGTTTAATTGGGCAGAAATCTTTGAAATATGCCACAGGCTAATTCACTTTGAGGGTTAAAACAATGAATCCCTGTAGAAAATAATATATTAGTGGCTAAAAAGATGAATTAATGGCAGTACTTGAATATCATCTCTACACCAGCCAGAACAGCTGAATTAATAACATACCAGGGTTTTATTATGGCTTGAGAATTACAGCTATGATGACACTATGAGTAGCCCAGCCTTCCCCTTTATTGGACCTTTGTAGGCATAGTAATCCTTTGGCCCCCAGAGAATGTGATCTCTCATGACGATCAAGCAAGGTTACACTATTTACATGATCATCTCCTCCCTTACCCATCTCTCTCTCACATACATTTCTCCCCTGCTTTCCTTTCTCTCCCAGGTTCACACACAGGTCACAGACCAAAGCATTTATGGTTGACTTGGACTTAGGCAAATCAGTAGCTTTGAATTTGATTGCCGTAATTTCAAGTCAGAGAATAAATGAGATCTTATTCTGCTCACAAAGTTTCTTGTGGTAAATATATAGGCATTAAAAAAGAAATTCCTTTTTAAAGAATACTAAGAAATCAGGAGGAAAACTCTCCTGCCACGTGCTGTGGTAAAAAGCTGAAACAGTTCCCTGTACAACCAGGTGAAGGATAGCAGATTTCAACAGGAATAAAAGTGAGAAGAATGCACTGTGTATTTCAAGTGGTTTTAATCTAATGACGTTGTTCAAAAAGGCCTCTCTATGTGCATCTGACATGAGAATATTTATTGCACTGTACCTTTATCTGCACTAAGAATTTCAGGGGAAAAAAAATCCTTCAGCTACAGCATTATCTTTAGTTGGCTAAGTGCTTCCTTGATTGATACTTGTGGCATCTTGTCTCACAGAACAAGAGAGATTTTTTTTTTTACCAATATGGCTAGTTCTTGCAAGTGTAGCCTGAGGCTGTTCAACATTACAGATACCTCTTAATGTTATCTGTCACTTTGGTCAAGAACTTCACATTGGTTACTCTATGAAAATTGTTTTGAATGCTCAAAAAAATCCAAATAAACCTCCAGAATACTAAGAGGTTTTGATAAACTCGAGGGACCAAACAGTTAAAATATCACTTACGATAATTTCTAAATCTCTTTCAAATTGGAAAAGACAAGAACTTAGGATGAGACTAAAGAGACCTTCAATTCTTAGCTACTTTGGATTTTGGGTAATTTTCTAATTACAGAATCACAGAAACATTCAGTTTGGAAAAGGCCCTCAGAATCACCAAGTCCAACTGATAACCCTACTGTACAAGGTGCATCCTAAACCACATCCCCAAACACCACATCCAAACGACTTTTAAACATATCCAGGGTTGGTGACTCAACCACCTCCCTGGGAAGCCCATTCCACTATCTGGTCACTCTTGCTGTGAAAACATTTTTCCTAATATCTAGTTTTAACCTACCCAGTCACTGCTTAAGGCCATTCCCTCTTGAGACCAGCACCAACCTTTCCATGACATCCTTTCAGGTAGCTGTAGACAGCAATAAGGTCTCTCCTCAGCCTCCTCTTTTTCAAGCTAAACAGCCCCAGCTCCTTCAGTCGCTATCCTCCGGGTCCTTCACCAGCTTTGTTCCCCTCCTCTGCACTTGCTCCAGCACCTCAACATCCTGCTTGTAATGAGGTGCCCAAAACTGAACACAATACTCAAGGTGTGGCCTCACCAGAGCCAAGTACAAGGGGACAAGCACCTCCCTAGTCCTGCTGGATGCACCATTTCTTATACAAGCCAGGATGAAATTAGATGGGGAAATGCTTAGTATATTTAGGACTTTATGTAACTACTTTTGACCAGCTCAGAATCAAAATCTGAGCTGGGCACAGCTGTAAACAGAAACACCATTCAGCTTCCAACATCATCCAGCTTCAGGAAGAACCTGACAAAAAAAGGAGTCAAAAGAACTGTACAAAGCAGCAGAGGCAATGATGGAAGGAAACAACTCAAAAAAGCAAGGAATTCAGTGTATTGTCATTACCTCTGAACGTGAAACTACTTTCCAACACACTCAAACCCTTTTTATGGCACGTACACTTGGCTGCACTTCTGGATATTTCTATTCTATTTCATACACATTTCCTGTAAATGGGGATTAAGCCATTTCAATCATGACCTGCTCACATAACAATTACTCAGGCAAAAGAGCTATTAAAATCAAATGGGAGAATTTGGTCCATTTAGAGAAAGCAGAATAAAATCTATTACTACTGGCATTTTCCTAAACCTATGTTGTTATGGGGACTGAAAGGAGTCTTTTGCTACTCAGGGTCTCCTAAAGGATAATCTCATCTGCTCGGTTAGTAACAGATCAAAATGAGTTGAACAAAAGCAATGCCTAGAGCTCTAGGGATGAGAGCATGGAGCTTGGTTTTCTGCAGGCTTTTTCAGACATAATTGTGCTGTCATTAACTGTTCTGCACCTGGAACCCCACCTGCCTTATACTCAGTTTTCTGAGATTGGTGTTTCTTCAGTAAGGAAATAGTGTTTGTCTGCACTACAAACAGGTGTGAGTCCAAAGCATTCATGGACATACCTGAGCTAGGACCACAGGGTAAAAAATTCTAGTGGTAATAGCAGTTAAAAAAAAAAAAAAAGCAAAGCCATAGAGAAATTAAGCAGCTAATTTAGGCTAGACCTAAAATGCAATTTTTTAAAATACAGAAGATAATTAAGACATAAGAAAATATTAGCAGAGGAACAGTTCTGTTTCTTAGTCACTTAGGTCTTTTAATTCTCTACATCTGAATGTGTTTCCAGTGCATTTCCTCATGTACAAATCTTTTCAGATGCTGTATCACTCAAACTCAAGAGGTGCCATAATTGTTAGTTCAGATTCTCTGACCTACATCAGCAAGATACCAGGTACATGTTAAAAAGGTCTCCCCTTACTTCAGAAACTGAGAATTTCTTAATTAGTTCCTCACTGAAGTTCAAGAGATCAAGTGGGAAAGTATGCAATTGAGATTTTTTTCTGAGCTTTGCAGATGGACAGAACCTCCCATTTTGTTTAACTATCTGAATTCAGGGTGTTCATGCTCAACACTGTCTTAGTAAACCTCCTCAGCTTTTACCTACAGCCATACAAAAAATATCTCATTTAACTTTTCAGAGGAGGGCCATGAAGTTGATCAAAGAGCTGGAGCATATCTCCTACAATGACAGGCTGGGAGAGTTGGAATTGTTCAGCCTGGAGAAGAAAAGACCCTGGGGAGACTTTAGAGCAGCCTTCTAATATTTGAAGGGAGTCTTCAGGATAGCTGGAGAGGGACTTGTTACAAAGACATGTAGTGACAGGACTGGGAGTAATGGCTTCAGACTGGAACTAGCTGGATTTAGGGTAGACATTAGAAAGAAATTTTTCCCCATGAGGGTGGTGAGGCACTGGAACAGGTTGCCCAGAGAAGCTGTGCAGGCTCCAAGACTGGAAGTGTTAAAAGCCAGGTTGCATGGGGCCTTGACCAAACTGATCTAGCAGGAGGTGTCCCTGCCCATGCCCAGGAGGATGTAACTAGATGATCTTTAAGGTCCCTTCCAACCTGAACCTTTCTGTGATTCCATGAAATAGATATATGTGAGACTGAAAAATCGCATCAGAACTGATAGAAACAGGCCCAACAGAGGGAGGAAAGGAGAATATGAGAATTGTCACTCATTTAAGAGGGGGCAAAACTGTCATCCTTCACTATTATAAATACTGCCTGTGTTGAAGCAATGAAACTATATACCTGGAGCAGAAACGTGAGTCATTATGAATCTGCCCCAGGCCAGTATGCTATGAACAGTGCATTGTCAGCTCTGTGAGTGTAGCAGGAGCCGGTAATCTTCAGAGATTACAGGTGAGGGGGCAGGCCTGCCATCGTAGCCCAACAAAATGAACATTGTCTTTAGCCCACAGCTCTTCACAAACACTACCCTGCATTCATTTGCAAGCCATCGTAAATTGGACCCTCAAAATCAGGTTTGCTTTGAGGTCTGAAAGTTGAGTTATTGGCACTCCTCTGGGAAACAGGCTGTGAAACTCCTGAGTTCAGAGTAATCGGGAGCATTTTGCATGCTGGTTTCAGATCAGCTAGTTTGTCTAATGAATGAGATGTGAAATGAGTTCCTAAGGCTCAGGAGAAAGCTGAAGGAGGATTTCTCAGTCTCTCTGTGGCTCAGAGCATTAGGACTGCATACAGTATTACATGTCAGTGTGTAACAAGCACCCAGACAAACCAATCCATCACCAAAACTTCTGCAAAGCATTAGCAGCCAAAAGCAAGGGAAAGGGCAAGATAACTGGATTCTGAATGCCAAGAATTTTTAAAGAAAATACATGTTGACATGCAAAGCCTTTGCCAGTAGAACAGCATCTGCTGGGGTTCTAAGTTTCAGTGCCGAGAAAAGCCCCATACGAACACAGCATAAAGCATCCCTAGGCCTATAGGCCTTTTCAGTCCCAGAACCACACACAAGATAAACTGGTAAATGGATTTTTATTTTTTTTTTGCTGGTATAAAAAGTCCAGACTATGTCTGTTAGCCTGTACAGGCATGTCAGTATTGCTAAAAAACATTGAAGGTGCTTGAAACTACTTTCAGACACCACAGTCTGAACCTTTGCCACAGCTAGATTGTTGCAGGAACCGAATGAGGACTCAGATTAAAGAAAAGAAAATGTTTCTCAGTTGCAAACCAGAAATGCTTTGTCATTTATTTGCATACATAAATGTAGAGCAGAGCATGTGGGTGCCACCCTAATATAAAAATTTCTTATAAGCTATAATAACATGTGATTTCCATATATAATGTCCCATATATAAGCACTGAAGAGTTTCTCCACAAATTCCCAGGCCTGCCTCTACCAGCCAAGATGAGCTCTTTCCTTCTCATGCAAATATTGTATGAAAAGGGTGTGGGCAACACAGGGAGCTGCAGTAGAAAGATTCCTCAGACCAAACTGGAGCTTTGCTAACATCTGGGACAACCCCTGCTTCAATGACTGTGAAGCCAGGCTCTTTGCTATTCAGCTGAAGACATATCACATAAGAGAATGCAGGACCTGCTGTTGGTTCTCTCTCTAGAGCTTGCAGAGCTAACAAGCATGAAGAGAACTCGCAGACAGTTCCAATGAAGGAAGTCATCGGATGTGAGAAAAAGGCTTATTTTTCTAGAAGAACAGGAAGAAAGCAGGCTTTCAGAAATCATAATGGTGTAAGCTTTTGGAGAAAAGGGAAGGAGCCAAAGCTGGTGTTACTGCTGCCTCAGGTATTGTTCTTCTTGCTAATTATCAGAGAAACTATTATCAAAAGCCATCAGTCATATTTATGCATTGGTGCTCTAGATGAGTGAGATGCCCCTCTTTCTGGACAGTGTAAAAGTCAGATTGTGTCCTCACAAGAATATAAATAATCTAAGAAGATTCTTCCAAACAGCAGATGGATGACTAAAACTTAATAAATCCTTTAGTAAAACAAAGCTTCATCAAATGCACAGCATTCAGAGCCAACAGTGGCCAGCAACAATAACTGCAGCTGCTCAGGAGGTTCCCAGTGTCTCAGATTCACTCGTATTTTAAGTTCTGCTGTAGCTATCACTGTTTTAGGATTGAGCTATGTGCATTCTGATGCAGAGCTCAAAAAACAAAAAAACAACAACAAACCCAAACAACAACAAAACAAATCAAAAACCCAAAAACCAAATCACATCACTTTATGAGCAACTCTGAAACCAAATACTGCCTGTTGTTTGAACTCTCTTACCACAGAGTTCTTCAGCAAACAGCCTGTTACTAAAGTCATAGTTAAATAGTGTTCCTATTTGTCATTTACACTTCATAGATGTAAAGGAACGTAGATAAAAATCTGTTAGTACTGTATGTCACCCAACCTCCATTCACTGGCAGTAATTAAATCCTGCTGTAAAACTGCTACAAATATTTCTCAAAAGCAGGAACAGATGTTTTTTTTGCAGCCAAGCAGTGACAAAAATCTGACAAGCTCTATAAACCAAAGACATGGGCACTTCAGAGTGCTACCACACTGTTTTCATTTGCCAGCAATATTACAGAGACAAAACACAATCATTTTCTGATATTATTATTATTCTTTGTCTTTAGTAACACAATAAGTGTCAGAGGAGCTGTGGAAGGAAAAAAAAAAATAGTTGTAATAATGAAGCACAAGGCTTACAAATTTACATTTTGTTTCCAAAGCATAATAAATTAGCACAATCACTCAGACTTAGTTACAATTCACAAATCATATCCTCATGTGGCTTTTATAAACTATGATTGTCTAATTAATTTTGGTGGTCATAAACATCTCCTGGTTATTCAGTGCTACCATATTTATTTTTTGAGGGGGGGAGGGGGGTTGGTATTGAATTCAATTACAGCATGAGATGTTTGCAGCAGTGCCCAAGCTGTAAGGTGTGTTGAGAATGACATTTTGCATTTTCCTGTTTGCCTGCTGCAAAGACGTTGGTCTGTAACAGAATTCCAGCATGGTGGGAGAGGGAAAGGATCTCAGGCTTGGAATGTCTTCAGAGAAGGAGAGTTTATAACCTTTCTTGGTATCCTGCACCAGTGCTCTTATATTCACAGGTAGAAACATTTTCCTCATGTTAAGATGGAGCCTCTTGGGTTCCAGTTTGTGTCCATCAGCCCTTGCCTTGTCACTGAACACCACACTGAAAAGAATCTGGTCCCACGCTCTTGATGCCCTACACACACAGACAGAGACATGTGCACACACTTTAGCTATTGATGAACACTGAGAAAATCCCCACCTTATTAATCTCCAGGCTATACAGCCTCAGTTCTCTCAACTTTTCCTCACCAGAGAGATGCTCCAGTCCCCTCACCATCCTGATAGTGTCTACTGGACTTTTCAGTAGTTCCCTGTTTCTTGAACTGAAGAGCCCAAGAACTAGACTCAATACTCCAGATGTGGCCTGACTAGGGCAGCACACATTGCTGGCTCATTGCTGGCTTGTCCAAAAGCACTCCCAGGTCCTTCTCCAAAGATCTGCTTTTCATCAAATCAACACCTAACCTGTACTGATGCAGGGTGCTATTCCTTCCCAGGTGCAGGACACTACACTTGCCCTTGTTGAATTTCATGAGGTTCAGAACACCCTGAAGATATTGCTTTCCCATAAAGTAAACCTCCCCTCCGATTCCAGAATGTATATATTCACCAGGGAGTTCTCATGATAGTTTGTCAGGAGAATGAGATGAAGAGAGACATTTAATCTGCAAGGACAAAAACGGATAGCAGAGATACCATGTCCCATAAGCAACTGGAAAGCAAAATTCTCATCTCAGCTGGCTTTAAGCCAGTGAAATGCAGCTTAAACAAAGAGGGAGAAGACAGCAACTAGATTTGAGAGAATGCTCAGCACCCCCAACTGGGCTAATATTTTTAAAGATCCAAGATAGACACCTGCACAAACAAAGGGCTCTGCTCAGTGTCAGGAATTTATGAAAACTGGGCCACTCGGTCTAAATGTCTTCACAGCAGCTCAGCTGCCTAGAAAATCTGACACATAAATTACCCAGAAAATATAGTGCCTGCATAGGTTTCTTATTGAAAAGCATGATGACACCAGCTACCACTTATTTAAACCCGTGCATTTCATTATGTCAGGGCAATTGCTACCCTGGTACATATCTTATTAGCGCTTATTTATTATCAGTGTTAAAGAGGTTAACTGCACTGTTATTTCCTCTGCTACTGGGCTTTATTGCATGTCTGAGGCAGAGAGTTCTGACTAAGCTCAGGCAGCAAAGGAAATAACAGAGGCCATGGCTTAACAATAAATATCCTCTAAAGGAATAGAGCAATCAGGTAGGGAAAAACAAAGCAAATTTCTTCTGAGGATATCAGGAGAGGAAACCTAGAGCACCCACCCTGATGAGAGCTAGATGAATAACTCACAAAGGTCATTTAGCCAAGAAATTGAATTTTGTTTTTCTTTTGTTTTTCTTTTTTTTTTTTTTTTTCCCTGTTCCAAAATATCTGTAGAGAGTGTGATCTTCACTTGTTTGGCAAGTTCCCAATATTTTTGATTTAACATAATGGGTTGATTCCTATCAGTTGCTAAGGAAAGTCATTTCTCATTGTACAAGAAACAGTAATTAGTTGCTGCCTGGTCAGAAGAGTTACCTTGCACTACTGCTGATCTGTCATTGCATGACCTCAAAAGCATTTCCATTACCAATACTCACAGTCAGTTTGAGCACTCACATTTTAAAAGCTTTTCTATCACACCTTCAAACACTTGTCAATGTGATTACAAAAGAAAGTGATATCTGTAGGAGTTTGTCTCTCAGCAAACAGTACATAAATTCAGTGTGTTGCATTAATAGTAGCATTTTGGTACTACCCAACCAGTTAGGAGGAGCTCTGGTACAAGAAAACAATATGACACCAAAGTCACTTACACACACAAGTAAAGCTACATTAAATAGACCATAAAAATGTGCAAATATTAAGGATAATAGCTACAATGCTAATCAAGCTGTAAACCAACAGCTGTAATTTTCTATGCATTTCCAAATAGTTAATTGTGAGTGCTATGTACTAAACTCCTTTACTTATTGTTAAAATTAGACTAAATCACATAGCTTTTTGGAAAAAAAGATAGAAAACAAAAAACAGTCTTGAACAGATAGGAAAGCATGGATTCACCAGTTCACAAAATAAATCTCCTGTTTATTGCACAAAATTATGTTTATTCTCCTGCAGTCTCCAGTAATTCAAATGAGCAGGCTCCTCCACACACACAGATAAACAGCAACCGCTTCCCCAGTCACTGGAGTCCCTGCAATATCTGAGCTAGGAGCTAGGTCTGCCATTGACAGAAAAATCCCAGTTCTGAATAGGAAAAGATTTGCTGCATGTATTAAGACAGATACCGTGTAGCTTTCTGTGTTTGCTGAGACAGAAGCGAGCACTCAATACACAGATGGGGAATCGGAGTGTCCACCTTAGCTGCTGCCTGTGGTTCCTGGCTAAACAGACATTTTCCTTCACAATAATATCGGGAACACTGAAGCCCAAAGCACGTATCAACCAGCAGTTGATACAATGACTGCTTTAGCTGTTGATTTTCACCTAACATAGCATTTGGGAATATATTTGTTGGATTTACTGCTACACGTGCAGAAAATGCTTTTTAGCCTTACTCCTCTCAGTGTGGCTCCCTTAAATACACGCACACATTCTATATCCATGGATACATTCGGTATGCATATCTGCAGAATAGCTCTTCACTTTCAGCTCTGCTCTCATCAGATGCGAAGAGGAATATAAACAGGAGCAAATCCCCCAGCCTAAAGAGAGTTACCCACTGATAGGAAAGACCTGACAGAAGGAGATGGAGACCCCCAGTAGGGTCTGTGGGTCCATGGAAGCCCATGAACCCACTCAGAAAAATCACTTGAAATAGAGGCTTCCAGGCAGCATTTGTGAGGTCAGCTAGAGGTGCTACTCCTAAGCAGATTTCTGTCACTTTTTCTCCCATGGCTCCTTTCCCTTGTAAAAGCCATTGCTCCCCTTTGTTCTTTCTTGCCTTGATGAACCTCTTAGAAGACCACAGTATTTGTACTTTCTGCTCTTCTTCCTTCCAGATGCTTCTGTTCTTTGCCCTTTTCCATTTGGTATTTGGCAGACTTGATATTTCACTGATGACCTGATTACCACCTGCATTGGAGACATTGCTGCTGCTTTTGCTTTTTCATCTGCATAACCCAGAGATGGCAAAGACTAAAAACACCTGTACAAGTCATTTGGGCAGTGCCTCCTGCAGGGGGGGACCCCCCTCTACTGCAGGTTTATTAGCTCTTTAATTAATACCTATAGGATCGATTCTCAAGAATCTCCTACAATTTCATCCAGGTTATTTGAAAGACTAAAAGGCAGCCCAGAATATTTTCCTTAATATTCAAAATAGCTTTCTCTTTTTATGTTCGTGCTGTTGCTCCTAATTACAACACTGCTTCTACAGTGTGGCTGAATCCTTGGTTTTCATCTACATACATCAATTAGATTATTTTGCATCATTTTGCTCCTTACCTGGTATCCTGCTAAGCATGTAATATTTACCAGAACACTTCATGTTTGCCTCTGTACAGCAATCTTTCCATTCCACTTTATTTCTCTCTTATCAGTACTTCTCAGGTCTCTGATATCTGTTCAAGATATCCCAAACATAAGCACAGGAGGATGCATGCAGAGATATCAAGGCCCCAAGATACCACTATGAAAGACCGAAGGCATCTAATCTGAGGAAAAATAGATGGCACTAAACCCTCAAGGAGCTGAAGCAAGCCCCAGCCTGTGGTTCATTTTCCTCAGGACATGTTCCAATGAATGCACTTCTTCCTGTTATATCATTATTATATCACACTGCAGATCAAAGCTAATTTTATTAAAACAATCAATCCCAAGTCTTTTTGCTACAACTTCACTCATTATATCACTCCCAGTTCAGAGCACACTGTAGACAGGTTTTGTTCTCATATATATTAGTTCCCACTTTTCCGCATATATATTAGTTTCCACTTTTTTCACGTTTTGTTTTCAGCACGAGTCAAATCTACCTGTAGAATTAATAGCTTTCACTAGATAAATTAGATTTTATCCATAGGCAGAAGTGGAGTGGGGTGGATAATGCAAAGATAATGCAAAAAAACTCAAGAAATAAAGACATCTTGTAAGAACATTCATTAAAATTTAACACAAAGATGCTCTGTTTTTATTACCATCCATACCTTTGCTTTCTACAAATATCATAAAAATAAGTTTTATAAGATTTTCTCTGAATATTTGGGAAAGCAAATCTTAACTTTCTGTACATGACCCTTGACATGGGGATCTGATTAGGAGGGTTTTGTTGAGCTAGCTAAGAAGTAAAAATAATATCATACACATGGTGGCAATCTGTGCTGTAGAGCAAGCATGGAAGTCAATTCCTTTGACTACAGGATAGTAGTCTTGACTGGAAAGGCAATAAACAACCCGAAGGGGACTGCTGAGTATGGAAATATTTAACTAAATTGAAAGCTAAATTTGCAAAACATTTAATCAAATAATTTTAAAATATGGATGAGTTTTAAAAATAATCAGAGACCATATCCAAACACTATGGAGGAAAAAAAAAATTCAGACATTGAGAAGATACTGTTCTTGGAGATTTACAAAATTGCTTCCATGGGAGAGTAAGTTGAGCTACACAGTGTAAGAGAAAAAACAGATAAGAGGACTTCTGAGATATGAAAGAGTAAGGCTGGGGAATAATAATTTGATCTACTTGATCTGGACGAGGAGAAACTAATGAGAGGAAAATCCTACTGGAAATATGGACAAGAATTTCCACAGAGAGTTTTCTAACCACAGGAGATGATCAGCCAAGATGGCAAGGGTCACAAAGATACTCAGCAGCTCATTTGTCCTTGCTGGCATTGCAGAGATCCTGTGAATCCCTCTCTCTTGCTTTCTGCTTGGATATAGGGAACAGGCATAGGCCGTGCTCTGGATGAAGGCAGTTCAAACTAATTTCTGGATGCAGGGCCTAGATTTCCAAATTTCTTCTCTTTAGGACACTTGTGCTCTGCTTACCTCGACAGGTTCACACACTTCATAGCTTGGGTGCTGCAAGCATCTGCTATGCAGCAGTTGAAATCAAATTTGAAAGTAACAATTCTTTCTGGAATTGTGCAGTAGGAAAAGAAATTTGGAAGCAAATTTTTCTGTCATATTCAAGGCTTTTTTTTCAACAAAAACAGCCCACCATATGGATAGTGTGATCATGTTCTCCTATTGTTCTCCTTCCCTTTTTAAATGGACACTGGATACAGAGAATGTATCACTCAGGCCATTATGAATGCTATATGCTGTAATAGGATACTTTTGTAACATCTCAAGAGCACATGAGACATGACTTTCTTGCAGTTCTTAGGTGACCATCATTAAATAATGCATAGGCAAAGGGGGAGAATATTTTTTTTTTTCATAACTTCTAGTGTTACTTCAATGAAACTGATTTTATTTATTCAGTTTCTTTTAGGAAGTGTTTGAACCCACTCAGCTGAGAAAAAAATGAACCAGTGTCATCTGCAAAAGGAGCTTCTGAGCTAAGGTAATCTTGGGTTACTGGTATACAAGATGTGCCCTGCAATTTTCTGTCTTGCCAGCCTAGTGGGAATGCTTTGCATTGCAACACAGGTGATCCCAGGTTTGATTTTCATTTCTACTTCGCCATGTCAGATGAAGGTGCCAAATCTGCTTGAAGATAGTAATCGAAACCACATTCTTACTCCCAACCACACTCTCAGCTCATTCAGCCTTCAAGGACCAGTATGAGGTCAGATTGGCAGAGGCTCTAGGAAAAGGCCTGGCAGGATGAGAAACACCCTGCTCATAACAATCCAGAATCAGCCAGTTACTGGAGTAGAAAGAAAAGCCCAGGAAAACCAAAGCAGCTCTCAACTCGTTTCGGGACGTGCCTTACCCTGTGCAATACAGAGCTGAGGAAATCCTTGCTGGAAGCCCAGTTGATAGCACGTAGGGTAATCACAAGGGTGTGCAAGAAAATAAGTAGGTGCATAAATTCTTTAGCTATATTCTGCATTGCCCAGTGCAGCTTTCCTTCACTTTAATGCTGACAAGCTGTTGATTTTTTTTATTTTTAATTATGAACTACAATCCCTTTTGCTATAAGTTATAAATATAACAAACAGTCTGCTGTTTCACTTCAAATTCCATATCACTCATGCAAGTTGTAAGTTTAGTCAGCTTAGTATCTATGAAATAAAATATTTGCTGGCAGGAAAATAAAAGGTTATCTCATATTAAATAAACACATAGTGATAGGATTTGCTAGCAAAAATTCCAGCCAGATGACTTGTGTTAGTCTTGTAATGCCATTAAACAAATCCACATTCATAAAGGATTTCTCAGCCCTTATGAAACGGTAAAAATGCAGAAGGAGAGAATATCTTGTGACTAAAGAACAAGTTTGTGATTCTAAAAATTTTGCTTCTGTTCCTGGTTTTGTCACATACTGTCTGGATGACCTTCAATAAAGCAACTACCTCTCAGTGTGCCTCAATTCCTACTTTGAAAACTGGGGACAATAAAACATTCTCACTTTATAAAGAGACCACAGCATTTTTGGTAAAGAAACCAGAGCTGACATGTTTAAATAACACAAGGGGAGCTCCAAAGACTGAGATCTTCTGACATCTTAATAGAACTAACTTACAAAAATAGCAAGAAAATGATCACTGTTTTCATCTAGGGCAGAGGGTTGTTAACTGTGGAAGTTAGGAAACTGATAAACAACTTTTTATTTCATATATTACCAAACATTAGTCTCAGACAGACTGATGCACTCTACATCTGTGGTGTTTGCTTCTGCCCTTCTCTGAGAACTAGCACTCCTCTTCATTTCCCTGCCCTTCCCTCAGGTCCTTTACCTCTGTCTCCTGCCTACGTCTCTTTTACTCTATTCTCAAGACTGCCAAAGCTACAAGAAGTTCACATTTGAGAACTTCTGACGCACTCAGAAACCATAAAATGAGGATGTCTGCCTTCTGCAGACAAGCAGATAATCTTTCATTTTTCTTAGGACAGCAGTTTTAGAACAATTTGCTTTAACACACCTTGCTTTAACACACCTCGTCAGCTACAGAGATCAACAAATCCATGAGAGGGAAATGTTGTTACCAAAAATATCTTTGAAAACCTGATTGGCCTCTTTTTATTTTTTTAATTCTTTTTTCTTTCTTTCTTTCTTTTTTTTTTTTTTTTTTTTTTTTTTTGTTTTTTTTTTTTTTTTTTTTTTTTTTTTTTTTTTTTTTTTTAATTTAAAGAGGAGGAACAGAAAGAGAAATAGAAAGCAAACCCTTTGCTAACTTGACAGACATTCTGTAGAAAAGATGAAATGGTTCCAAACCTAAAGCTCTTCTGAAAGACAGTACTCACGACTACAGCAAGTGGCGATACGCAGCACCCAGGGAAATGAGCTTGCCTTGAATTCATGAATCGACAAACTGGTTTTTTATAATAATTATGAATCATCATAAACTTCAGCCTTCTAACTCATTATATATTATTAACTGCTAATTCAGCTCTTCTCTTTCTTGTCTTTTGTCTCTTGGGAGAAATGGGAAAGGCATTTCAGAGCTTCCTTGGAACCTGTGCTTTACAATTGATTACTTCAGTGCTATCCCCAGGAGTGTTTAGTTACCATCTGAAACAGCATCATTACTCTAATTTAGAATGGTATTAACAATTATGTTAATCCATCTATGTGTCCAGAGAGTAACTGCATGCACTAGTACGGAAGTTTTTCTAGCAGAAATATGATTTCACATATGTTATTCTATTCCAAGCTTTTGAGGGTAGATGAAACTGTGGCTTTATTAGAGTCTTGACATAGGAAATAAAATATTTACTAAGCAAAGGTAAGCCTTCCTGGGAATTCACATTGTTAATCATCAAATCTCACATTCACTCTGGAAAAATCAATTCCACCGAGAAGCTGAAGTTCCGTTTCAGTGAGAGCAAGGTACAACCAGGTTTATGAGGTCTCCTGTAGACTCAGAAGTGTCTACAGTCTGTAGCATTGTCTAAGTAAGCAAAATGTACAAACACAAGGAAACAAAAGCTATTATTTCCACTACAAGTGAATGCGTTTTCATTAGAGAATAAGTACTTATAAAGTTAAGTGACTCCATGACTTTTGCATTTTAAAAGACTGCTTACAACAGGTACGCTGCCAAAAACCATTTCCTGGCAGTGAAACCAATCAGTAAAGAATGTTTTCCAGCAATTTCAGAGAAAGGAAAGCAAGACCTGAGACCCAGATCTTACATTAATTTAAGCATCTAACTCCCAAAAGTCTGACATTCAAGTGAGGTTCTTACAAAGCATAAGGGCACCTAACTTGAAGTGTTCATAGATCTCAACCATCATGTTTCTAATGATAGAAACCATTTAGGTTCTTTCACTATCCATACTGCTTTGTAAAGCCTTGATAACATTAATTGTTCTTGGTGCAAATCTGCTTGGAGATGGAGATGGAAGGAACCTCATGGACCTGCTATCTTTGGATCTTGAGTGAAAAACTACAACTGTAGCAAATAGGCTATTTAGAAAGTTATTAAACTTAGTTACAACCCTTTACCCTGTGCTTTTAAAATGAGCAGCAGAATAAAGTATCCAAATCCCCGCTACCTGGGGGAAAAAAAAAATTCAACCAAAATCAAAGCCCTCACAAAACCTCTCTATTTCTCAGAGGCCACTGTGCAAAGTAGCATAAGAAAATGCAGAGAGTTATCTGTAGTGAGCCACATAACTTTTAAATGTTTATTGGGTCACCGGCATGAGCATGGCCATCTATTTACACACCAAGGACTGGAAAGCTGTTTTACAGGCAGCTTCACTGGGCAGGTAATTTCTGTTACACTGACTGCAAGACTGGCCTGTATCTTTCATATGTCATTCATATAGTTCACATATTCTCTAACACAGCTCAAACAGCAGAAGTTTAGCTGCAGGAAAACATTATTTGTTCAAAAGTGTTGACACAACTAGTCAAACTTCCTAATTTCCCAAACCTGTATGTATTTATCTGAATCTAAATATATCCCTGGGACAAAGCAGTTACAAAGGTATGCAACAAAACATTACACTTCTATTAAAGCTGGGTGAAAACAGAGCAGAAATGCAGGTACTTTATCCCACTACCAATGTGTGCTTCAATAGTATCAGGTCACAGCCTTACCCACCTGTACCAACACTTCTGTAATTGATTCCTACAAGTCCTCACATGCTACGGCTCCCGGTTCAATTTAAATGCAGATGGGGACTAATGGAAGGGCTGCACATTTCTGAGCAGAAACTCAGAGAACATATTACTTGCCTATTCAGTCATCTGAATGCTTTTATTCTTTTCCTTCGCAGCCTTTATTTTGTTGTGTATTTTTTTATTTTTTAATTTTTTTTTTTTAATTTAAACAACATGGGGCTTTTCTCCATGCTCTCTTAAAAGAGGAAAGGGGGGGGGGGAAAAGAGCTAATTATATCTGAACTGAAGGGTAACCACGGCCCTATTAAATAGGTAGCAGTTATGGGCTATTGATCGTAGTTCACAGGAAAAGCTTGTCATGTAGTGTCAAGAGGTTAATGTAATTACAAGAACGGGCAGCAGGATCAGCTGTGTCCTCGAACAGGCGAATAACTAAAAGCTGCTTTAGAGACACATAATGTTGTCAAAGCATAAATAATTCATCCCAGCATTCGAGAAGAAATTACTGCTCTGTTCCAGCGTATTATTCAGCCATTAAAATCCTGCCCTTGTAAAGTCTTTTGATGTAGTCATATTTTCAGTCCTAAGAGCAGTTTTGGAGTGTTCAGCTTTTATTAAGCCTTATATTGTGCAGTTTTCAAAGTATTAAAAAGGATATGAAATAGACTTACAATTTGTTTAATAACTGCATTGCAACTCAGATAAGAAGGAGAGAGACTGGAGAGAAGGAGAGTGTGGATTTATGGAGTGCCTGTGCAGAGTGAAGAGGAAGCTGTGGTGTGATGTGATGGAATTTTTCACTCCCCTAAGCTGGCCAGAACTAAACAGACTTCAGCTATTTACCGGCATTGATAGCTGCAGCAGCCTTCACAGCGTTTGGTGACCCACTTCACAAGAGGCAGCTAAGAGAGCCATGGGAAGTATCAGTATGCCCAGCTCTTCTCGTCTTACAGCCTCTTCAACTCAGATTTTTGCTTATCCTTGTCACAGTGAACAGCTTCCCCTCTTTGCATTTATGCTTTTTGACATCAGTTGCAATGTCTGCAGTTGCCCATCTTTACTGTGAGGGGTTATGGTGCTGATTTATGCTAAATTACAAGACGATGCTAAGTAATTGCTTATTCCTCAGCCTGTGGCTAGTCCTGTGCAATTGGGTACTTTGGTGGGACAAGAAAGAGTGCAGGAGGACAGGCTGTTACAAGGAACTGTTCTCTCTTCCACCCTCCTTCCCCATACCAAGGTAATCTGATGCTCAGATATTTCTGTTAGGCAAGGCCCCCAAACTGCCCTTCACCAACAACACCTAAATGCAATTCTCAGTTAACATTTGAAAACATAAGAGAAATTTGGGATCTTAAATTGTCTGTTCTCAAACTCAGGGTTTCTGTGACTTTGTCTGCCCATGTACAGGACACATTGTTTGCCACCAAACTCAGAAGTGTTGGGTTAACGGTTAGATGCTATGATCTTAAAGGTAATTTCCAGACTTAATGATTCTATAGTTCTGTGATTTTTAAGCTGATGAAAAGTCAGCCCTCTGCTCACACCCCCACCAAGCTCTCCACATCTTAATTGTTCATCACCAACTCAAGAAAGAGAGTGATCTACTGGAAAAAGTCCAGTGGATAGTTACAAGGATGACTGGGGGACTTGAACATGCCTCACACAAAGAAAGACTGATAAAATTTGGGCTATTTAGTCTTGAGAATAGAAGGATGAGAGGGAATCTTTTTCACGTCTATAAATACCTGAGGGATGGGTGTCAAGATGAAGGCACTAGTCTCTTTGTGGTGCCCAGTAACAGGACAAAGAACAACAGCTACAAGCTGGAACACAGAAAGCTCCATCTCAATATGAGGAGAAACTTCTCCTTGGTGAAGGTCATAGAGCACTGAAATGGGCTGCCTGGAGATGTTGTGGACTCTCCTTTCTTGAAGAATTTCAAAACTCACCTGGATGCATTCCTGTGTGACTTGCCCTAGGTGATCTTGCTTTGGCAGGGGAGTTGGACTGGATGATCTCCAGAGATCCCTTCCGTGTGATTCTGTGATCTTACTCTCCTTCTAGAGTCTAGTTCCAATCCTTCTGCTCACAAATATGGAAAGCTGCAGCTGGAGATATGAACCTTATGCTCCCCTCTGCAAGTATCACTTCTGCAAGAACACTGATAATATTAGGAAGCTTATAGCAAGCTCTCAGATAATGATAGCTGTGAATCACTGTTCATAAAATAGACAATCAGGCTGTATTTGGTATACAATTACAGAAAACAGTCACACAGTAGTTGCCGGTCTCTTTTCACGGGTAGTTCGTGACTGAACAAGTGGAAGTCTGAAGCTGCACCAGGATAGGTTTAGTCTAGACATTAGGAAAAAGGTTTTCACTGAAAGAGTGGTCAAGCATTGAAACAGGCTGCCCAAGGAGGTGGTTGAGTCACCATCCCTAGATGTGCTTAAACGTCATTTAGATGTGCCACTTAGCAATATGGTTTAATGGTAAACTTGCTAGTGTAGGATTAATGGCTGGACCTGATGATCTCAAGTGTCTTTTCCAACCTGGATTTGGTTCTGTGTTCTATGATTACGGCTGTCAGATACTATGGTGACTGGCAGCAATTTGACAGAGAGAGGAATAAAAACGTATTTATAAAGCCGGGACAAGAAAGAAGGAAAATAAAATAAACTGACGGTGAAGATGAGATCACAACTGCATGAAGTAGCAGCTTAGAAATAATTGCAGGGGGAAGGGCTCACCAGCAGAAAAAAATAAAATTCACAGAAAACGTAAAGAAACAAGCAAAAACAAATTTCTCCATTATCTTTTTCCTTATGAAAGCCCTTAGAACATCACTGTTCTGGCATAACAGTTACTCTTCTGGCTTATTTTCAGGAGATAGAAAACAAGTGAAGTCCTGCCAACAACTGCTTTTCTAATTTTAAGTCAGCTTTTGAACAAGACATCCCCAAAAGTTTGACACTTTGCCAACAGCACCTAAGGAGACCTTATTTCTATGAGACAGAAGAGCTAGTTGTTATCCAGTCATTTTTTTTTCAGCAACAAAACAGCAAACAAATTTTCATGATAAAAAAGACCCAAAGCAAGCAAGCTGGTCCTCACCACAAATATTCTTGTCTTTAAGCCATGCATATCCTGGTTTTCTGTGCACTAGCGTACAGATGTTTGCAGTGTTGTGAGGGGAGTTTGTCTTGGCTTTGTGTGTATCTCTGTGGTGTTGACAGTGGGATTTTGGTGTTTCTTGCACTATTTCATTCAGAGCCCAAGGAACAGAGCCAAGCTTATTCCTAAGGGAAGTTGAATTTACTATCTTAAATTCACCATACATGAGTAAGATAATTAGGAATGTGTCAATATCCTGTATACACAGCTTACAGCTCCACGTAGTTAAACAGAAGAGGAGGCAATGCTGGGGACTGCAAAAACAAGCCTAAATAGCAACATAAATGCAGCTTTCTGATGGTTCAAAAGTTACCAGCTGTGGAAAAAAATATAAAAGATGCAAAATGAGGAGCTTTATGTTGTTTTCCTGTCCCTTAGTGTTTGCATGGACTTTGGCAGCTCTGAAGCCACACCAGTGGGCACATCAACCACTAAAGTCTGGTCCTACAATGACTCCATGATGTGGAGATCTAGTCCTACTGAAGACTGTATTTTTTTCATTCTTGTGACTAAACCTCATCCAGCCCAGTCAGCTGGCCTGGTTCACACCTTACAGCACTCTTTAGCTTCCTCTAACTTATCCTGCGATAAGAAAGGATCAACACTTGCTTCCTCTGTAGGCCACATGGTAAAAATGAGATCTCTGTGCTCCTGTGCTTGGTTAAGAGTAGCTCAGTTGTCTCCCAAAGTTGTGTGAAAACGTGTTATGGGAGGAGTGACTGGCACACTGTCAGGCTGTGCTGCCATTCACTGAGACCTGCACAGACTGGAGAGGTGGGTGCAGGGGAACCTCGTGAAGTTCAACAAGGGGAAGTGGCCCCGCACCTGGAGAAGAATAACCCCATGCACCAGCACAGGTTAGAGGCTGACTTGCTGGAAAGTAACTCTGAGGAGAAAGACCTGGGAGTGATGTTGAACAGGAAGTTCAACATGACCCAGCAAGACTATTCACATTCTCTTAGACAAGAATGCAAATAGTCTCCTGTGGTGCATTAAGAAGAGAGCGGCCAGAACACCAAGGGAGCTTTCCTCCTCCTCTGCTCTGCCTTAGTAAGGCCATTCTATGGTCCCCAGCCAAGAGAGACAGGAAACTACTGGAAAGAATCTAGTGGAGGTGATGAAGATCTGAGGGGATAGGAGAACCTCTCTGATGAGGAAAGGCTAAGAGACATGGGGCTGTTTAGCCTGGAGAAGAAAGATAGAGGGATCTTATCAACACTTATCAATATCTGAAGGGCAGAGGACAAAAGAGGATGTGGCCAGACCCTTTTCAGTGTACCCAGTCACAGGTCAGGAGGTAATGGGCACAAAGTGGAACCCAAAAACGTCCATCTGAACATGAGGAAAAACTTACCTGTGAGGATGCTGGATCACTAAGACCTGGCAGCCCAGAGGGGTTGTGGAGTCTCTTCCTCTGGAGAAATTCCTAACCTGCATGGACACTTTCTTGGGCAAGCTGCTCTGGATGGTCCTACTTTAGCAGAAGGGTTGGATTAGACGATCTCCAGACATTGCTTCCAACTCCCACCATGCTGCAGTTCTGTGTGATTGCTGAGGGTTGGACATAAACTGAAACTCTTCTTAGGAAACAAGCCAATTCCTGATGTTTTCACCTGGCTTGCATTTGAAATTTGGGCAGTTCAGCAGTTTTGAATAATATCTGTGAATAAACAAAAACAACTAAAATTAGATTTAGGCTTGCTCAGAAGTTTTTATGTCAATCTTTCCAGAATGGCTCCACATTTCAAGCTCACAAGGCTCTCTGAACCCCATCCTTCCCACAGGGCAGCACTGGCTGAGCGGAGTTCTTTTACTGCTAAGAGATTCACTAGGTGACAATAAAATAGCACACAGGTTAAAATCCTTCTTCTTTTGAAGACAACGATAAAACTCCCAGTGGGGCTGGGATTTAACTTGAGGATTACAGCTGCAGCAAATCAATCCTCTACCAACTTTAGAAGAGTTAGGCCAATTAACACCAGCCAAGGGCACAGCCCTTTTATTCTACTCAGAAAGCAATAATATCCATTATTGTTTTTCCCAGCCAGCACTCTGCCATTCTTTTTTCATCACAGTTTCCCTCCTATCCCTCACCTTTTCTCATTTCCCTGTTCTGACGTTTGACTTCCAGAGCCCTCTGAACTGGGAAAAATATTTGCTCTCTGAAAAGCAGTAGAAGAAAAAATGGATTTTCCCTTTGTCAGGAGTCTGCTTTACTCGTATCCAACTAAAACAAAGATAAAAAGTGATGTCCTCATCTTCAGAGAGGAAGGAGCTGGGGCTTTAAAAATACACAAATCAAGTGAAACAACAGCACAGACTGCCAGCTCCAAATCAGATGTGCATGGAGGGATGTATGCAATGCATTCCAAATATCCATGATACATCCAGGGACATCTCAAGTCCATTGTCCATGTTCTGAACCTGCTAATACTCAGACTTGTGTTCTTATATTCTCTTTTGTAAACATAGTTATATGTTTACTGTTCATCACAGTGAGCATTGTTAATTTGTGCCTTCACTTTTCATTATAACACATCTAAAATAATGATGAAAACTTCCCTGAAAAATCTTTGTGAAGTGCTTTTTTTGGTGCATTTTTATGTTAAAAGTTTTCCCCCTCCTTATTCCTGCCTTCTCTTTTGTTTCTCAGCCTGGCTGCAGCTCTGACCCAGCCTCCTCGTCCTCCTTTCAGAAAAATTTTCTAGAGCCTGAAGCCCAGACTGAAACAAACACAACCCCCTAACTCACCAGAGCTGCACAGATTTATACCTGCTTACAATGTTTGGTCAGAACTCAAGTGCTGTAAGACAAACTGTGCTAACCCTGTGCTATTTCATGCCAGGAAAACCCCAGCTGAATTCCTAAGCCATCTTTGAGGCTCCTTTACTCTTCTAGAAGTCTGGGCTTTAGAATATGAACGGAGTTTTTCAGGTTTGTGTGTTTTGCTTTTAAGTTACAGTTTCTCACTGGGAAAGTTTGATTGATCCGGGCAGCATAAAATAATCCCATGTAACTCAGTTGCCCAGTCACACAATGAATTTCAAATAGCCATGAATCAAAGAGAACAGTTCATGAGCTGAGTGCTTGGCTGTGCTCTTCAGCAAGGCCATTACAACTATCCAGTTTGGTTTACAAAAGGACATAGAAGCAAAAAGAGCAGCACTATATATATCAAATATGACCTACAATGAGCACACAGCTGAAATGCAGCTGCTTTAACTGGATTCCACTTGAACCAAAGCCCCAGAATGTAACACTGGAGCCAAAGTGGAATAAAAAAAACTGCAAAATGAAACAAATGAAGCAACACAGTTCCAGTGCCACCTGTCCAATGCTGCCCTAGGTAAATACTCAATTGCAAGTCACCTCATCTACAGGGGTAAATACTAGTTCATGCAGTTACCTATGGAAGACATGTGGGGTTTTTTTGTTTGGGTGGTATTTTGTACAGACTCAGACTTTACAGTGATCACAATTTGCTCATAAATAAGACTTCCAGTTGCTCAGTTTAAGATTCCATATGCTCTTCCTGCTGATAATGAGATATTAAAGATTATGAGCTAAACCAACAAGACATTCTGATTCAAGAAGGTAAGCTTATAAATTCATGGAAATCCCTTTTTAATATGAACATAAAGGACTTTGCATTGGTACAAGTTTGTTCAATACTTAATAAAAATTAGAATCAGTGAGGAATAAGGTGGATAAACAAAAGATTGGTATTCCAGCAGGAAAATAAGACTTAGTGCAACAAAACTCACCTGGTGGCTTGTCCTGTGCTCTGAAGCTGTTTGCAATATGTGAGTGCTTGCAATTGCCCAGGCAGTCCTGTGCCTGTTGACAATATCAGGTACAACTTTCCTGTCACATGAAAGGGGCAGACATCCTCAGAATGTGAAGGACATGCACAGGAACATGGATGATACTTACAAACTGCTTCCTTTTTAAACAAAGGAAGAAAGTTTTCCAGTTCATTGTCTTTAGTTCCCCAATTTAAGGAGAGCTGCTTTTTTATTTATTCCTGAAATACATTTGTACCTGCGTTAGATGCTGTAGCTGTGCTCTCTGGATCCATGTCATCATGACAAGCACAAACGTCTCCAGCCCTGTAATCAAAGTGGGGCTGCCAGGAAATCTTAGTGCGTCCAGGACTTGGGGAAAACGGAAAATCCTCACTATCAGCTATCTGAGAGTGAGAGATGCATGAGGCGTAATGATGGGAAAGAAAAAAAACTGACATAAATGGGAGCTGGAGAATAAGAAATATGAACAATGTGGGATGAGTATAGGAAGGAAGCAATCAAAAAAACCAATAAACCAGGACTTCATCAGGCGGACTTTGACTGGAAATTGTCTGCATCAGGAACGAGCGCACTGAGGGGCTGATGAGCCAAGGACAGGTGAGGAAACCCAGTGCTGGCACTGCTGATAGCTGTGTGGGGAGAAATTACCACTTCGTTTAATTTTTCAAATGAAAACGTGCAGGTTTCTTGAGAGAGAAGGAAAATTTCAGGTAAAACCTGCCAAGTATCCCTAGGGATTCTGCTGAAAGTCCAGCCTAGGCCCTTGCTTTATTTATTGCTCTGTCTGGTTTCTTTAATCAATGACTACAAGTCTGAGCTCAGGCCCAGGACTGGCCATATGCACTTCTGGAACAAAAACTAATTCTGTCCACCTTTTCTTCCTCCACTGTGAATAAAAAACTCAGTTGGCTTAGTGCTTGACAACAATTAACTTTGGGAGAAGAGAATGGAGACCACATCATTTTTCATCAAACTGTAAAACTACGCCCTAAAAAAAAAAAAAAAAAAAAAGTAGTTTTGAGTTAACTGCTTTCAGCTAAAGCACATCCACGTACAGACTCACATGCATTTGAAGGTGGCTGTGATTTAAACCACACTTCTTTGTTGTTTGCTTCTTTCCCCCTCCCCTCAATAAGCAAGTGGCAAGATTTTGTATGGCACAAAAGAAGCCATAACACTCACAAGTCCTCAGCCTTGTTACTCCCCAGCCTCTGAACCCAGAAGAGGCTGAGGTGCTCCATGCCTTCTTTGCCTCAGTCTTTGCCGGTCAGAGCCACTCTGCTCAAGGTATTCAGGCTCCTGATAGAGATGGAGAGCAGCATCCACTTCTCATAATCTGGGAAGGAGCAGTTCGTGACCTGTTGTGCCACCTGGACCCTCACAAACCTACGGGGCCTGATGGGGTTCACCCAGGAGTGCTGAGGGAGCTGCTGGAGGAGCTTGACAAGCTGCCTCCCATCAGGGCAGCTTCCAGACAACTGGAGGCTTGCCAACACCATACCCATCTATAAAAAGGGCCTAAAGGAGGCCTGTCAGCCCGGCCTCATTACCAGGGAAGGTCACGGAGCCTTTCATGCTGGGTGCGCTCACACAAGCGCGGGATGCCGGTGGCAGCAGGCCCCACCAGCTGGGGTTCCTGAAAGGCAGGTCCTGCTTGGCCAACCTCATCTCTTTCTGTGGCCAGGGGATCCTCCTAGCGCATAGGGGAAAGGCTGTGGGTATTGTCCAGCTGCACCTGTGGCACTGTGCTTGAGCAGCTTGTGGCACTGCCAGGCCCAAGCAGCTGTGACAAAGGAACCTAAACCCAGCTGGTCACAAGGGGTGCCCCCAGGGCCAGTCCTGTCTGATACCTTTGTTAATGATTGGGATGAGGGGATCAAGGGCACCACCATCAAGCTTGCAGATGACACTAAACTGAGCAGAAGTGTAGATCTGCAGCACTGCAGAGAGGTCTGGGCAGGTTACATTGATGGGCTGAGGTCTAAACAAGACCAAGTGCCAGGTCCTGCACTTTGGTCACAACAACCCCCAGCAACGCTACAGGCTTGGGGAAGAGTGGCTGGAGAGCTGCCCAGTAGAAAAGGATCTGGTGGTAGGTGAGCTGAACATGGACTGGCAGTGTGCCCAGGAGGCTGAGAAGAAGGCCAGCAGCATCTGGGCCTGCATCAAAACCACTGCGGCCAGCAGGAGCAGGCAAGGGAATGTGCCCTTGTACTTGGCCCTGGCGATGCCACAGCTTGAGTACTCTGTTCAGTTCTGGGCACCACTGTATAGGAAAGACATCGAGCTCCAGAATCATGTCCAGAGAAGAGCAAGGAGGTCTGGGGAGGATTCTGGAGGGCAAGCAGTTGAGGAAGCAAGGGATGTTCAGTCTGGAGATGAGAAGGCTGAGATCTTATTGCTCTCTACAACTACCTGAAAGGAGGTTGGAAGTGAGGCTGGTGTTGAATTCTTCTCACAAGTAACTAGCAACTGGATGAGAGGAAATGGGTTTAAGTTGTGCCAGAGGAAGTTCAGACTGGACATTAGGAAAAAAGAGTGGTCAGGTACTGGAACACACTGACCAGGGAGGTGGTGGAGTCAACATCTTTGGAGGTATTCAAGGAGCATGTAGAAGTGGTGCTTCAGGATATAGTTTACTGGTTATGGTAGTTGGGTTATGGTTGGACTTGATGATCTCAGAGGTCTTTTCTAGCTTTAGTGATTCTTTGAGTCTGTGAAGCTCTGTCCCTTGGGATGCCACAGAAAGTTCAAGGCTCAGGTGAGTCTCTGGCTGAACCTGGAAGCACTCTGTGGCCAGGAAGGGCTTGCACCTCTTCCACCTTTAATTCACACGGAGACAGCGTTTTCATCTCCTGATACTATACCAGCTCTCAGCACTGCTACCCAGCCCAAAGATGAAAAAATTACCTTGTATCCTCAGGGAACTGACTTCTTGTGAGCTCCTTCTCCCTTCCCAAGTGGCTGCTGGAGAGCCAAGAGCATGGGAACTGTAATCACAGCTTGGACTTAAGAGATACACAGCAGCTGAGATACACTGTGGACAATTTCCACAGCTGGCAAAGGCTAGATACACACTGACTTTGCGAAGGTCATGCTGAAAACAAGCAATTGCCTCATATTTCAGACACAAAGATATTGTAGGTCAAGTCAGTATAGAAAAAAAAAAAAGCAATGTTAGCAGTGTATTTGTCATTTCTCTTTAGGCAGACTATGCACGGGTAAAAAAGTGGTTCCAGAGAGAGAATTTTACCAACCAAATCTTTATCATTTCAATACATCACCAGTTCTACTCAAACCCTTCAAGTAATGCACGGGAACATGCTAGTGTGACTTATTTGTGGCCTTTTATACAAAGGAAGAGTTTCTTTATTAAAATGTTTCCAAGATATTTATTATTTTTAATAACAAGGCTGAACTAGGAAAAAGCCTCTTCTTTAAGGGAAAGGTGACTGCTCCCAGGGATTGCTTGTGGAAAAAAAACCCCATAGCTTCAGAAACATTTTTTAAATGGTCTCCATGGATCCCACAAGATCCCTGGTCCCAGCCAGGCACATCTGAAACCTGAGACTGATGAAGGAGGACTTGTACCTTTGTTTGGATCTGAGTCACCTTCTGATAGGTTCTCTACATCGCAGTAAAAGCATCCCTGTATATTATGCACCTTCATTGCCAGCTGGAGTTGTCTTATTGTGTTGAAAATAAACAATAATGACATTCCTGATTTGCCCTGGAAGACACACTGGCAGCAGCACTGCTGAGGAAATCACACTTCAGCACTTGACAGGTTCATTTTTCAATTGTGCAAGTAAAAGTAATTGCCAGTAAAGTAAAAGTAAAATCTGACACTGGTATTACAAAGTCTGTCTGAATTGTCTCCTAAGTGTGGTCCTGTATTTACAGGCTTTCTCTACGCAGAGATAGATACTGAGAGATTTTGTACTACTTTGTTGAGTTGAAAGATGTCCCTCTCTGAAAATAATCATCACTGGATGCTACCAGGCAATATGACAGCAAATTCTTACAGGAAAATGAAACAAAACAAACCCCCAAGCTCTTTTCAAAGGATCCATAAACTTATTTCTTCTACTATTAAACCTGATTCAAGGGAAGAGAAAAAACCCACCCACTCTAATCCAGTACAGCTCTTGCATGCCCAGCTGTATAGTTTGCTTATAATCCTCAGTACTACTGAATTCAAACACAGGTTTAACACATAACTTACAAATTATTCCCAGAATTGAAACAGTTGTGTGGACTTCCTTGGGGCTCAGAATAGCTCCTTCAGAGAAATGCCACAGCCAATCAATTAAACAAGCTAAAAGTAATCAGTCACCCACGGTTGATTGGATTTAGCAGTTGGTGAATGCTTTTTGTTCCTGGATCAACTACACCCACTTTCAAAGCTGATTAAAAAAAAAAAAAAATTAATGATCTCTTCCACCTGTTCTGGATGATGAACTGGCTCCAAAACTAATCAACTCCAAAACTAATCACCTCCAAACCCTTGGGTAAGTCAAGAGTAACTCCTAGCAGGCTGCAGCTTGGTGTATAGACAAAAGTAGGGGAAAAGTAAAGCAACATCTGAAAAGTTTCTGGACATCCATTTCTGAAGGCAGTGGCACTGAGGAAAGTAGTATCCTTAGTATCCTTGGGCAAGGCAAGAGCAGGGGCACTGCCTGTACACACTCAGTAGCTACTACTGGCTGGAGTTTTACTCTCTGCCTCACCCAGGGCAATAGGAATCAACCACTGAAGTGAACATGGTATAGAACAGCATCATTGTGGATGAGCACACAAAACTTGAACCTACAGAAACTGAACTGGTGGTACTTCTCGAGAAGTAACCGCCATATAATTAGGTTTCTTCTCCTCTGTGAGGGATCAGGAAATCCAGCAAAAGACCCTGAGTTGTAGTCCCTGCCATTTCATGGCTCCTGAAGGTGAAGCTGAGCAGCTGCTGCCTGTTTGGACTGTTGGATGTTTGGAAGCATATCACATCCTTGTGTGCCTACCCAAGCCTGAAACTCATTTAATGGCAGAGTGGGCAGTTTAGTTCTCCATTTCTTTCCTCCATCTGTGGGTACTAGAGATCAGAAGTTAGCCAATGATACACAGTTCTCCTGCCTCTTCCACAACCACAGTAGAGCACTCTCAGAGAGTCTGCAAAAATGACAATAGAGGTCTCTAAGGACACAGTGCAGCAATCCTAACCATTTGGCCAAGCAAAACCCATATGCCATCACAATATGAATCTGAAAACAAAGCTGACAAAGAGGAGCTGTGGCTTCCATGGAAACCTCCCTGTCTGTTGTTGGATACCAACATTTCGTCTCCTTAAACATCTACTTCAAATATTTGCATGAGTAATGGCCACATAAAAACACACAATAGGCAAAAAGACCAACCTGAATGTGCTATTGCTGTTTGAACCATTGCCAAAACACATTTTAAAGTCTATTTTCTGATGAAAAAAATATACACAAAAACTACCAAAAGTTTTGTGGCTGAAGAGTAGATTTTAAAGCTGATGCAAGTCAGAACAGTCCCAGTGAAATGAGTTCACCTGTGAGACTAAATCAACTCATTTATCCTCATTTTCTTCTTATTATCAGTTGCACCTTTCCTAGATCTTTTCATATTATGTTGCTTCAATCAACTCAGCAGCCTGAGTGGAAAAACATCATCAACCTCACCTTTTTTTTTTTTTTAAGAAGCATTTTTTTCCTCCAAAAGAGTTCTAACCACTTTTTTTCATAAAGATGAAAGTAAGTATCATACAGTACCAGTTTGCTGGATAAAAAGTCCCAGGCAAGCTCTTGGACACACATTAATCCAGTAAGATGATGGCTGGGCATTCCTTTGCTTCCCTGGGGATTCTTGCGCTGGATTTTTAAGTGCTGAAATTTCCAGGTGATCCCAAGGCACGTGGCAGTGAGATGGCACTGAGCTCCACAGTCCATCTGAAAATTTGAGGCTAGAGTTTTAGAGGATTTTTGGATTTAGACCTACTGATAACTCTCTGTGATGCCCGCTCACCTCCCAGATGTTTGCATGTTCAAAGCATATACGTGACCTGGCCAGCCACAGCCAATGAACAGCCTAAATGATGATGCTGTCCCAAAGCTAATGGCCTCTCCCCAGCTTTCAAATGAGTAGCTCAGAGTATTTCCCAGGACAGGGGGCATCTACCCAACCCCTCACTTGCTCACTGAAGAACCCTCATATAACTATAGGGGACCGGAGGGCATGCCTTATGAGGAGAGGCTGAGGGACATGGGACTTTCTAGTCTGCAGAAGAGAAGACAGAGAGGATTTAATAAATGTTTATAATTATCTGAATATCTGAGGGCTGGTCAAGAGCAAGCTCACCTGCTCACTCTGATAGGACAAGGAGCAATGGGTGTAAGTTTTAGCACAAGAGGTTCCACCTCAACACAAGGGGGAACTTCTTGACTGTAAGGGTCACAAATTGTTCAAACAGGCTCCCCAGAGAGGTTGTAGAGTCTCCTTCTCTGGAGACTTTCAAGGCCTGTCTGGATGTGTTTGTCTGTGATCTGTGCTAGATTGTATGGTCCTGCTCTGGCAGGGGGATTGGACTCAATGATCTCCTTGGGTCCCTTCCAACCCCTAACATCCTGTGATCCTGTGAACTTTAACCCTGCTCAGGCCAGGCAACAGGATGCTAAGGTCAGTCCACTATTGGTGAGGAAGAAGCAAGACAACACTTTTTGTGAAAGACACCACCCCAGCAATACTTTTATTGTGTGAGGACTGATTGTGAAGGCCATGACAGGCAGGAAGAAACAGGACCTGCAAGTGCAGGACTTGCCTTGGCAGCTCTCACAGAGACTATCTCACAACAGGGTTTGCAGCAGGCTTTGAGGCATGAGAGGCATCAAAGCAACACAGGAGGTCCCCCCATAGCTTCCTAACCTGCTTATATTGCTTTTTTTGCTGTGATGGTCATCTTCCAAAAAAATCCCTTCCCCAGGTGATTATGATGGAGATGTTTGGAGAGCTTTGTCAGCAAGACTTACTGCAAAGCTGAAAATCCATCCAGGAAATGGGAGATCATTACATGAGCAGTTGCACTCCTCAGCTAAGCAGCTCCAAAGCATCATTAAAAAGTTGGCAGTAGGTACTTACTTGCACCTGTAATTGCCCAGCAGCTCTGACTGCCCGGCCTAGAGAGTTTATTTATTGACCCCAGGGGAGGCAGGTTACCTTGGCAGAAATGGTGGTTTTGTTGTGCTGACCAGCACCTTCTCTTTTTAGTCAAAAAATGATTGCCAAAATGCCCCAGCCCACTTCATTCGTTACAAGACTTTAGAGGCAGAATCATGAGTACTTTCAATAGCACTATAAAAAGAAGGATTTAATTATCTTTTGTCGGGCTGGTTACAGGCTAGTAATCCACAGCAGATTACTAGACTATAATTGCCTTATATATATATATATGTACATGTATATATGTATAAAAGTAAGGTAGTGTAACATATTCCTGTAGCGACTCTCTTCATCAACCCATGGAGAATACATTTTCCTAAGCTGATTGGAATGGAATGCTTTAGGTTTTAATTTCATTTCTTAAAGAGAACGTCTACATATTCACGTAACTTTCTCAGAGGCTCCTGTAAACAAAGAATTATGTTCAGGGCCACTGCTAGAAATAAGATATATCAGAGGTCTGTAACCCATTCAACAGACAATCAGTCAATGGCCCAAGGGTACTTCCTTACAAGGGAAAGGGTAAAATAACCGAGGTCAAGGCCTCAAATGCAGCTCTAGTTCTAATCATGTTGTTGATTTAGCGTGTAACATGCCTTTTTTTTTCCCCCCTCCCAATTGTCAAAACCTATTTTGGTTTTCATGACATGTCTAGAAAGGCCCCAATGACTCTAGATAAACTATGGCTGTTCTTTGAGCTACTCCATTGGCAGCTATGAACATTGTCACCCAATGCAAATAGATCAGCTTTAAAGTAAATAGACTCACTTGCCTCATACTACTACATAAATATGTGGAAAGAGTGAGAGGCAAAGAGAAAATAAATATCTTTTGGTAAGGAAATATTTCAGTAAAATAACATACTTGGAAGAATAAGCCATTGGGGTAAAATATTTTGACAGGATGATTTCCTAGAGTTAGGAGCTAAAGGGGGGAAAAGAGCAGAGGATCAGAGAGAAAGGAAAGCACCCAAGTGTCCTGTCATCACTGGACATTTTATTTTCTTGAAAAGCTTTTGCTTTCAGTTCACTAAAAGCTAAATTAATTCATAAAAATTGTGTGTGTGAATCACAAAATTGTTTTGGCTGGAAAATCTAAGATCATAAATTCCAACCGTTAAGTTGGTCACTATCACCACCAGAACCTTTCCCTGGAAGAATTTGTTCAAAATATTTTTCAAATAGCTGTCAAAAGCTTAAGAAGCTTTCTAGAAGAGCCACTGTCCTTTCTGTGGCACCTGTGAACTGTGCACATATGTAGTTCTGATGATCTCAGTGCCAGAAAGCCTCTATGTCCTACACCAAACAGCAGTGTCATAAAGAAGCAATGGATAAGGCCATGACACTTCTGGCACTAGGACTATGCAGCACACCCACATGTGTGTCACCATTACACTGCAAGATCCTTCACACAGCACCCACTCTCTTAGTCTCTGGTTTGGAGACTGTCGTAGAAACTGTCTTTCTCCATGCTCTGCTGCCCCTGGTTTGCATTCCATCCCTCAGCTTCTCCCCTCTGGCCATGGTTCTCCATCACAAACCCACACAAACACAGCCCATAAGCAAAGCAGCAAGTACAACAACTCAGCAGCAAGGTCACAGTTCCCATGAGAGGCAAAACCTTGGCACAAAGGAAGGTGAGAAAATGGTAGGATTTCTGCCAAGGTGACATCTGGCCCCAGGCAAGGTTCAGACAGCTGGATATGGGGGAAAGAGACCATTCCCAGATCATCCCAGGAAAACAAATGTAACAACATTATAATCCTGCCCCTCTGCTCTGCCAAGGCCCCTACCTACACTGGGTCCAGCTCTGGACCTTCAGCACAGGAGAGACACGAAACTGGTGGAGTGCATCCAGAAAAGACCACAAAAATGATCCCCTACTGTGAGGACAGGCTGAGGGTTGGGGCTGTTCAGCCTGGAAAAGACTGTTCTGGAGAGACCTTATCTTGGCCTTTTGGTACTTAAAGGGGATAGAAAAAATCTGGGGACAGACTTTTTTAGCAGGGTCTGTTTGATGGGACAAGGGGTGCAAACTAAGGGAGGAGAGATTCAGACGAGACAGCAGAAAGACATTTTTCACAGAGGGTGATGAGACACTGTCCCTCATTGTCTGGAGCAAGGTGGTAGATGCCCCATCCCTGGAAACATTCTGGGTCAGGCTGTCTGGGGCTCTGAGCAAACTGCTCTAATTGAAGATGTCCCTGCTGAGCATAGGGGGCTGGACTAGATGAGGTCTAAAGGTCCTTTCCCACCCAAACCATTCTATGATTCTGTGAACCTGCAGTTTTTTCCCAAGCATAGCACCTGGTCTCCGAGGAAAAAAACTGAGATCATTAACAAGATCAGCCTGATCTCAGCATCCTTCCCACATTACAAACAGTCACAAGATCTGGAATGGTACTGTGAAGAAGTAATGGCACTTGGAGGTACATGCCCAAGTCACACAGTTTAAAAGAACTTCAGGAGCATGCTTCTGTGAAATCTACTGAGGACAAACACCAAGATTATTACCTTGAATTCTGTGGTGGGTAAATGCTAAGGACATAGAACTGGTTGACAGAGTCCAGTACAGAGTCACAAAGATGACTAAGGGAATGGAGCATCTCTCTTACGAGGAGAGACTGAGTGAGCTGGGGCTCTTTAGCTTGGAGGAGACTGAGAGGTGACCTCATCAATGTTTATAAATATGTAAAGGGTGAGTGCCAAGAGAATGGAGCCAGGCTCTTCTCAGTAATGCCCAAAGACAGGATAAGAGGCAATGGGTGGAAGCCGAGGCATAGGAAGTTTCATGTAAACATGAGGAGGAATCGTTTCACTGTGAAGGTGACAGAACACTGGAACAGGCTGCCCAGGTGGGTTGCAGAGCCTCACTCTCTGGAGATATTCAAAACCCATCTGGATGCATTCCTGTGTGATTTGGTATAGGTGATCCTGCTCTGGCAGGGGAGTTAGAGTGGATGATCTTTTGAGGCCCCTTCCAGTCCCTGACATTCTGTGATTAAGTTAATAAAACATCAATAATTAGAAATAGTCCATTTCAGGTTTGTACAGCAACTACTTTATTATTTTCAAATGCAAATGTTTGCATTGTTTGCTATTTTACAATTTTACAAACTAGGTATAAAAGACCATAAATAAATGACATAAGTTATGTGTACCTAAAATTCATGGAAGGAGGGGGGTGGGGGTGGAAATTACAAATTAAAACAAAATAGAAAAAATCTATATATCTAACCCAGAGATCATTCAAATGCACGAACCAAGAAATGCTGTTAGATTTTTTTTCAGTATGAACTAAAGTATAATATGCCTCATACATTCTAGTTTTAACCACAGTCCTTGCATATTCCAACATACTTGCAGTGATACAAAAAAATAAATGCACTCTCTTATTTGTCAGATTAGTATTTCAGATTTTTTTTTCTTTTTTCCTTTTTTTTTCTGGTTATGAAAATGTCACGTGAAAGAAAAATACTGCTTCTCAAGTCCTGTTTACTGGTTACTTACCAGCCTTTTTGCATTTTATACATATATATTTTTAATACATAAGATCCATCACAAAATTAGTACAGCAAGAAACCCAGACAAACATCAACCAGTGGTGTGTGAACAGGACAATTTCTTAACAAACAGAGGCTTAGCGTGCGAGGCAGTCTTGGTGATGACCTCTTCCCAAAGAGGAAGCAACACTCCAGCATTCACTTCCCTTCCATCCCCAGCTCCATCTGGAGCAGCCATCATTTTTGGCACCTCGCTCAACATGGCCATGCTCAGCCTTGGCCAACAGCATGGTTGACTTTGTGTCCCTTCAACTGATCCTGTCAGAGTGGGCAGAAGTATGGTTAATGATGGACTTGGAGGGTCAGTGAGGAAAGACAAGAGGACGAAGCAGGAGCACCTTTGAGAAACCACTTTACAGCTCTCTCCAAACACATCCAATCTTCCCAGGTCTGGAGAAGCTGTCTTGTGGCAGTGTGCTGTGGTGGGTAGCATGGCCAATGGCAGGCCCCATGGCCAGGAGGTAAGCAGAGAACATGACCTGTCCCCTCCAAATACACAGCACTGTGTGCTCCCTGGGCTCTAGTGCACTGCTGAACTCAAACCAGCTTATGCTACTTTAACGGGGAATTCTCCAATCACAGAGAGCTTTTCTGGGTATTACCAGGAAGTTCCAGCACTGTTCCTTGGGCCACATAAGAAAGTGTCTCCTAGGGCACTTCACCAGCTCCTCATCATTCACATGAGGAACAGGACACATCTCACAATCCTCTCAATGACTACTGTAACCTTACAGGTCTCTTCACATATTTGTTCTTTACCTGTGCTGGGAGCAAACCACATGTTTGGGTTACTACAAGTTAATCACAGCTTGCAGAGAACGAGGTGCTTCTGCAAATGGAAGAATTGCATATATTTGTTTGCATTCAACAAGTCTTCAAAATCCTCTTTTTGCAGGTAAAAAAAAAAAAAAAAGGCTACTTAAGAATTCAGTTCAGGGTTACCAGGGGATGGATATGCAGGTGTTGGCTCCATCACCTTGCCATTGAGGAATTGGTTAGCTATGGTTGTGAACAGGGCATCGGGATGAATAAATGACACTTGGGTAAGTTTTTAGCACCCTTATAGATCCCCTAACCCACAACTCCAAAACTAACTGAAATTGCCCCCCTCTCTGGCTGCAGAACTACTCATTAAGGTTAGCGTGGCAGCTAACAAGTACACTTCCAGATAGAGAAATTTAAACATCTTATAAAGTGTGTGTTCTGGCTCCTGTTGCAGACATGAGCTACTGGCCTGCTCTCACATGACAGGGGACTCCTGCTCTTCCAGGGATGTTCTCAGCACATTCATAGTTCTGCAGTTCTGCACAGGAGATGATCGACAGGCAAACACATGCACACAAGCACAGGTACGCACCTTTCTGAAGAGATAGTCATCCACTACCCATTCAAGGAAAAAAAAACCTCAAACATGTATACCACTGCAATGGCATGTTTGTGTAAAAAGTCACTTCAGCAATAGGTACAGGCAGCTCACAGGACCTGGGTTCTTCGCTGAGGCACGTGGCCTGGCGTCCATGGCAAGATGTGTAGTGCTCTGTCACTTGCATTCATCCGAGATGCAGCAGTGACAGCAGGAGGAGGATAGAATATAACAAAATATATAAATAAAACCCAATGTAGGAAGAGAAAGCAGAAGGGGAAGAAAAAGCCCAAACCAGAAGTCTGCAAGGCTTTGACACAGTACATTCCTCAAATGACAACTGGGTGCTGAGTCTCAACAAGTTCATTGTGTCACAATGAAGAAAAAAACCAGAGTGGATGGCACAGGAAAAAAAAAGAAAGTAAAAGTCACTCTCTCTTCAGGGTCTGTTGAGTGTCAGTGTGTGGTTTTCAGAATCAGTGCTATGGAAGACACAACTGTGGATCCAGAAGGCTTCATATCTAGTTTATGTTCCTCCATGGTCAGGATGGTCAATAGGATGGGCCATGAAAGCAAAATCCAATTTCCCTGCACAGAAAGAAAACACAAATACATCAAACAACAAGCAGCCAGCCAGACATTTCTTAATGGCTCTTCTTGGAATTCCCAGCAGAAGTGCTGCTGGGTGTAGCCAGCCCCTTCTTAGCTGGTGCAATTGCTGTTTCATATCAAAAGGAAAAACTTGAATTCACCTCTGCACCAGTGAAGAGGTGACATGGCAGCAGGCTCATGGAATTAAACCTCTCCCCACAGACTAGGGGAAGACTTCCTAAAAGCTACAAGAGCTGTCTTGGGCCAGCGAGACAAAAACAACTAGCAGCTGCCAAAGAGCGGTAACACTTTTGCCTTCCTTGCCTCTCATTTTCTTTCCCTCATGCTATTTCAAAGTCTTGCTCCCCTTCCTGTAATAACCTATATATCTGTATTGAGGGACGTGAGACTGTTCAGCATGGACAGGAGGTGGCTCAGAGGGAGACCTTCTTGTCTCCTAAACTACCTTCATCTAAAACTACCTGAAAGGAGATTGGAGCAGGGTGAGGGTCAGATTCCTCTCCCAAGGAACGAGCAACAGGACAAGAGGTAACGGCCTCAAGTCGGGCCAGGGGAGGTTTAGGTTGGGCATTGGGAACTATTTCTTCACTGAAAGGGTTGTTAAGCCCCAGAACAGACTGCCTAGGATAGTGGCAGAATCTCCCTCCATGGGTATATTTAAAAGCTGTGCAGATGTGGTGTTGACAGGCATGGTTTAGCAGTGAATTTGGCAGTGTTGGGTTAATGGTTGGACTTGATGGATCCTAAAGATCGCTTCCAACCAAAAACAATTCTATGATTTCCTCTATGCCACCTATTTATTTTTTTTAACCTGCTCTCCCCTAGCAAATATCCAGTTCCAGTGGCTGTCCCCTCACTGTCCGTATTTTACCACAGGGGACGCAACCATCAACAGAAGTTCTGAGAACCTGCTGTCAGAGCTGCCTTCATGATCTTCATACTATAGAGCCCCAGATTTCCATTTCATAAGGAAAACCTTGTAGAGTTTTGAATTACTGTTACCAGGGCTCCCAGAAAGCAATTTTACAGACTGGCCAGAAAACTGACTGGCTTATTTTTACGTCAAAAGACGATCTCAACAGAACACAACAGATTTACAGCAAGAGGAAACCTGAATTATCTCTGCCCTTAAGAAGCAAAATAATTTCTGCTGCTGAAAGTCCAAGTGTCAGGTCTTTAAAATGAATGACTGCTTCTGATGTCACCTGGCAAAATGACACTAAAACCTGCTGGTTTAAGTAGTTTTTCAAAAGAAATCTTAAATTTCTTGAAATGGAAAAGCTTTTATAAGTAATGCTGCAGAACAGTTTTTACTAAGCTGTCATGACTTGACAGGATCCAAATTTAGCATCTCATATTCTGAACGACTTGTTTGCAGAGAAAGTTGGGAGTGAGGGAGAGTTAGTGGTTCAAATCAGCAACTTATTGTTAAAAGTGACAAAGACAAGTGACGACACAGTAAGTGTGATTTGTCTGAGTGAGCTGGTTTGGGTTTAGAACAAACACAATTATTATTGACATATAAAACCACTAAATTATTTCTGAATTTGCTGTCAGGTACAGAATGGGTCCCAAATATTATAGACCAAAGAATCCGCTATAGCACCATCCAAACATAAATGTCACCTTTCTGATGCTGTGCCTGGCTCAGCTGAAACACAATGTCTGTTCTAGAGGATATGTCATAAAAATCCTCCTCTTACTTGGCACAGCACAAGTGGGCCTGATGCTGTCTCTTTTCTAAGGTCATCTCATCACTTTCATCCTTGGAACGCCTTCAAAAGGAATCTAATTTATAGACTGTTCAAATGCAGTAATAAGTCTTCAATATCATACAATCATATAAAGGTTTTGGTTGGAAGAGACCTTTAAGATTAATGCTGGGTTACCAGTACTGCCAGGTTATCACTAAACCATGCCCTGCAGCACTACATCTGCACAGCTTTTAAATCCCTCCAGGGCTGGGGACCCCAACATTTCCATGGGCAACCTATTCTAGGCCTTGAACCCTTTCAGGGAAGAAATTGTTCCCGACATCTCATCTAAACCTCCCCTCACACAACTCAAAATTACTTCCTCTTGCCCTATTGCTTGTTACCTGGGAGAAGAGATCAATCTCCGCCTCACTTCAAACTTCTTTCAGGGAGTTGTGGAGAATGAGAAGGTCTTCCTTCCCTCAGCTTCCTCTACTCTAGGCTGAACAGCTCCAGCTCCCTCAGGCACTCCTCACAAGACTTGCTTTCTAGAGCCTTTTTTAGCCTCATTGCCTTTCTTCGGACATCCTCCAGCAGCTACCTCACCATCCTTCTTCAAGCCTTCAGAGTTTTATCACATAAAACTTTATATTGTATTACTTAATGAGGACAACCACATTTTGCAACAGTCACCTCCAGTCAAGGGATGCTTTCACTAACTCAACTTTCCATCCATTTCTCAAAGGAGTTGGAGAGCAGCTTCTCAGGCAGGTCATACTCTACCTTGTCTATCACACTTGCAGACTGCACCTGGTCCTCACACTCTGATAATCCAGCCTGTGGGGCTGGTTTAGGAGTGGTTCCCACAGCTGATGAGGCTGGATCACCATGTCTGAAGCATAATACTGCTGTGTAACAGATCCATTGCCATGCCTGAGACTCAAACCAGGCCAAATCAAGAAGACATTATGCACAATCCCACTTCATTCTGCCCCTTTTCCTAAAAACCCCTGACACAGCCACCGATACTGATCTTTCTGAAACACAAATAGAGGTTCCTCTGCTGTTTGTGAGATGACAAGAGTTTCTTCTTGTTCTTGGTGTTTTTATGAGTAACTGCAATTTACAATGTTATTCTTACCCCATATGTGGGGTTTTCTTACCCAAAAAATAAGGGCATTCCTCCTGCTCTCTGTATGAAATGCCTCAAAGCACTTAGGTCAAGCTCTTAGCACCGAACTGAGCGAGCCTCAAGGTGTACTCCTACAACTTGTCTGCGTATCCTAGCATGCAACATCTTAAGAGCAAAAGCAGGTTTTGAAACAGTGCAATTTTCACTATCATCAAATAGAGCTAACAATGTGAAACACCAAGTAATTAGTATAGGAAAACAGCACAAGTTCAACAAAAAACAACCGGGAACCCAAAACCCTACACATGCTGCACTTCTCGTTTTGGTTTTTTTTTCACCTCAGCGGTGATGAAATCTGTGACAAATCCCAGCACAGTTTAAGGAATAAAGTACCATGAATATGTTGGGCTCTGTACTTCCACTGACCTTCTTCATGTGGCAAAGGGAAACCCCTTCTGGAAAGAGGAAAGAAGTCTGAAAGCTCCACAGACACGATTGTCGCCGCTGACTACTGGCAAGGTATTCACAAGGTGTCTTTAAGCAGTAGGCTTCAGCACAGCACACCACCAACCAACAAGCTCCCCAGAAGTCCAGTTTTGCCCAGTAATCCATGAGGTGGGTCCTTTCATGTTTTGAGCCCCTAAGTGGGTACATCACTAATTGGCAGGCACTGATGAGCCACACGATGTTCTCACTGAGGTTTCCACAAGGCATCAGTGATGCATCAAGTCTGCAAATAATATCCTAGGGCAAATTCTTCATTCCAGTGAACGATGCACAACGGTGGTTTCACCCACAAAGAAAACACTATGGTTGTAATCCTACAAGTCACAGGGAGAAGGGAAGTCATTCTGGTCTTGTTTTTTAAGCACAGTATCTGGCAGCAAACATAGCATCAAAACTTGAACGTGACTTTATATTTATATAGATACACGTATTTTACATATCGTCGATCAACAGAGAAGCATGTTCCAAGAAACAATTTGTTCCAGGTCTGGTTTAAAATGACGGCTTGTCATTTTCTGGAGGCCCCCCGCTCCCAACACACAGGCTCGCTTTTCCACAATCTGTACACCGAGCAATGCTGCAGATCTTGATTCCGACAGGCGAGGAGGCGAAGTAAGAAAAGTGCAGTTCTTCAATTAAAGTGCATGGATGAGGTAAACTAATTTCAAGAGTTTTGAGTTTATTCAGTGCCGGCTCAGACGGGAACCATCCTGCCATGCATCTGTTGCATTTGGGTGCGCATCGCTTGAACGCTGCTGAGGATTTTGTTCTGGTGCGTGATGGCAGTGATGCCGATCCTTGCCAGGTCCCTGTGGAAAGAGAAGAAGCAGGGGGCTGAGAAACGTGGATCAGACACTGGTGCAGGGAAAAATATTAAGTCAGCCACAAGCAGCACAGCAAAAGCAAGGCAGATGTACAGAAATGTTTAATTAAATAAGTGAAGGCATTGTGGAGGCATTTGAAAGCTCTCCTCCATCCAAATGAAAGGCATTCCGATCCTTTAATGAGCGCAATGATATGCAGCACAAAGCAAAAGAGGCCGATTAAATCCAGATTTACCAGTTTTTTGTTATATCGCTGAGTACTTACTCCTGGTTCATATGCACGACAGCCTCCAGGGTGGTATAGCCAGCAGCTGTGAAGTTATCCTTGTATCGCTCCATTTTGATGGCTTGGAGCCAGTCACCAACCGAAACAACTGCCGAGAACTCTGGGGAGCTGGGATCCAGGAGGGCTGTGCTGGGTCTGGGTGCCAAACAGGGAAAAGAGATAAAAATGGTGTCAGCTGGATCAGGAGTCACAAATCAGCATTTGGTCACTGCAACAACAATCCTCAATGACCAGGCAACATAAGGGCAAGATGTTGTGCCCAGGGAAACTGGTGGCTCAGCACACCAGTGTAGATCACTCCAACAAACTGAGTAAAAGCACAAAATCTCAGAATGGCAGGGTTGGAAGTGACAGCAGGGTCACATAGAGTAGCTTGCCCAGAATTGTGATGTCTAGGCAAACTTGGAATCTCTCCAGAGAATTAGACTCCACAATCTCTCTGAGCCACCCTCTTCCAGTTTGTGCCTCTTGCCCCTTGTCCTGTTGTTGGGCACTGATGAAAAGGGGCTGGTCCCATCTTCTTGACCCCCACACTTTATATATTGATAAGCATTGAGAAGATCCCTCTCCTCAGTCTCCACTTCTCCACACTAAACATCCCTAGGTGTCTCAGTCTTTCCTCATCACAAAGATGCCTAATATCCCGCAGCATCCTTGTAGGATCCACTGGACTCTCCCGAACTAGGGAGCCCAAAAAGAGGAGACCCAGTAGTACGTCAGATGTGGCCCCACTAGCACAGAGAAGAAGGGGAGGAGAACCTCCCAAAACTACCAAGTAATAGGCCAATTTCTGCTAAGAATTAATTTGACCTTAGGTTTCTCTTTTTGCTTTCAGATCTAATTTGAACCACAATGCTGCTTACAATTTCTACCTCAGACAGAACCAAGTTCACAAAAAGTTCTTTTACTTCATGAGACAAAGAGGATGGCAGTGCTGGAAGGCGTTCAGCCGGCTGGGTCTGAATCTCACCGGCAGCAATGCAAGACCTTGCCAATCCTGCATGTGTCAGACCTCAGCTCAGCAGCTATAGAAACACCGCTGAAGCCTGTGCCAAGGAGCTGGGAGCTCACAACCTGCCAGACTGGTTTGGAGGACAAAACTCAGGGCGGGTTCAGATAAATCCTGTTTCTAGCCAGGTTTGCAGGCAAGCTCAGTGCATTTAATCAAACCCAGGACAGCAGGGAGTTAATCCCCTCTTTAATCAATCCATTCCTGACCCGTGCGTGTGCCAGGAGTGACAGGAATCAGGCGAGCTTTGATCTTTGTTTGCACCATGGAATGCGCTTCACATTTTCCCCTCACACAGATCTGTGAATAATTACTTTGCACAGAATTTGCTCCTCTTATTAGTATCTCAGTTTACGATTTCATGTGTATTGTAAATCACAGGTGCATGAAACCATTGTAAAATCACTACTGCCTAACCAAAACAATTATCATTTAACAATTTATTTGAGAACGCACATCATCAAAGATTAGGTGTGCAACAGCATCGTTATGTCTTGCCTAAGGCATGGAGTACGTGCTGCTAGTACGTGGTACAATTCTTTTACTGTATTATCTAATGTAAGACCAACGATGGCAACCTAATTATAGACAATTATGCTTCACCTATAAAGTCATATAATATATTCATAATGCTATAAGCAGATTTGAAAATCGTATTCCACAGAGAAGAAAAATAAAGATCTATAAATACCCATGAACATGAAATGACTTTGAACAGGCTATTAACTCACACATATATACACAGAAGAATGACCTTGGACAGGCTATCAACTTCTGTAAAATCTATGTATTTTAAAAGAGTACCTGTAAATTGGAAATAAAGCAAGATGGAGGACTTCATACTGTGATCCTGAAATCAAATTATCACAGCAGATCATACTGTGGTTCTCACCATGTAAATTATTTAAGCCTCAAGGTAGATACATTTTTACCAGGCTGTCAGTGTGATTAAGGCAATCTGGAAGATATCACAGAACTCCAGCATGGTGGTGGTTGGAAGCGACTTGTAGAGATCTAGTCCCGACTGCCCTGCTAAAACAGGGTCACCCACAGCAGGTTGCCTGGGATCGCATTGAGGAGGGTTTGGAATCTCTTCAGAGGAGGCAGCCTGGTCCAGGGCTCTAGCACACTGATAGGAAAGCTTTTCCTCATGATCAGATGGAACCACCTGCATTTCAGTTTGTGCCTGTTGCCCCTTGTCCTGTTGCACCACTGAAAAGAGTCTAGCTCCATCCTCTTGCTCCCCACCCCTTAGATATTGAGAAGGTCCACTCTCAGTCTTCTTTTCTCCAGGCTAAATAGCCCCAGGTCTTTCTGCCTTTCCTTGTCAGAGAGATGCTCCAGTCACCTCAGCATCTTTGCAGGATTTGCTGGATTCTGTCCAATATTTCCCTGTCTCTCTTGAACTGGGGAACCCAGAACTGGGGAACCCAGAACTGGACACAATACTCCAGATGTGGCCTTCTAGGGCAGAGTAGAGGAGGAACCTTGTACCTTCCCTTCTCCTGAAAAATAATTTCCCATTATCTTCCTCTTGTTTCTTTTCTTTAAATCTTTTTTTTTTTTTTTCACATTCACTGTAAGCAAATTTACCTGACAAAGCAAAGTACATTTGAAAAAAACCAAACAAACCTGGTGTAAATTAGTAAAGCTCTTCTTACTTCAGCAGTGTTTCACCACCTTAAACAAACCGCTGATCTGTCCCAACAGAGACAGTTTGGTTTTACCCTGCAACTCTGGGAGTTTCCTTCCTACCACACTCCTTTTGCACGTACCAGGTACACCATGCTCAGCAAGCAAAACAAAACACAGATGTAATGCAGGATCGGTGGAGACATGAACCTGGCTTTCCACAAAATTAAATTCAAATTCACATAAAAATTAATCCACACCTCCCCAATGCCCGCCAGGCATTGGCTCTAATCCCGTAATGCTCATTTGCAAATCCTACACAAATCTAGGGTTTATAAAACCTGATGATGTACTTTTCCTGCACAAAACCACACTGCTCCTGTTAGCCACATGGCATCAAGGCTGCCCATTCAAGCCCTTTCATGAGAGGGGAAGAGGTAAAAGAAGGCAGCAAACTTTGCCTTCAAACAGAGCATGCCTGCATCAGAACTTCTTCGGGATGTGCTTAAGACCATGCCGTAAACCTGCTCAGCACTGGTGTACTACAGCAACAGCTCTGTTCAATTTCACTCTCTCACAGAGCTAGGAAAGCCTGGGGGTTGAGCACTGTGCCAGCGTGACCCCAGTGCTCTCCCTGCACAGCGCAATGTCTGCTGTGCCACCTGGCTCTGCAAGCTTTAATCCCACTGCCACAGAGCTTTAGGTGACTTGCAGCTCTGCCTGTCACCTCCACTGTGCTCCTTCATACATCACCATTACAGAAGCCCAGCTGACCTGGAGCTCTCACTGCCTGTCCTCTTCAAGCTGTTAGGGTTGCGGATGAGTTTGTCCAGCATGTTGACGATCTGTCCAAATTTGGGCCTGTCACTGCGTTCCTTCTGCCAGCAGTCCAACATCAGCTGATGGAGAGCAATGGGGCAGTCCATCGGAGGTGGCAGCCGGTACCCTTCCTCAATGGCTTTAATAACCTATAAATGGCACAATTAGGAAGGCATTAGAGAACATCAGATGCTACTCACATCTACCATCTGAGTATCATTTGTCCTAGGGCGATCCAAAGTATGGAAACAAATCCACAATTAAGTGAAACAACATGGAAAATTGCACTCAAACTCAGGCAGCTGGTGGTCTCAGAACTGTCATTTCTCCTCAGCAATTCAAAAGTGAAAGGGTACAGCATCCAAAGCAGGCATCAGATACAGCAGGGCAACGCATCACAAAGGAACACATGAGATACAGGGATGACAAAATAGCCTGGTCCGTACTAGACCGAGGATTAGAGAAACAGTAGCTCCAACAGCTTTACAGCTAGCCTTTAATACTTGTCAGTCTGGGGTCTGATATCTTGAAGTTGAACTTTTCATCACTCAGATCATCTCCACCTGGCCAAGTTCACCTCTGGCTTTGTAGAGAACCTATTCATTTACCATTGCATGCTCTGAACCAAGAAATACAGCAATGGGCATCCTTCTCTGCATCTTCATCAAGGAAGTTACACAAGTCCAGCACATCAGTTTAAGTATGAATTTCATACTTAATAGAAACTAGCAAAATTCATAAGCTAAAGTAATCGCAGACCCTCCAAGAAGGGCTCCAGAGCTTTGATGATTTCTTAGCTCTCTCAGGAGAGCAGGACATGGCCAGGACTCAACTCTGATATGACAGGGACATGACCCAGAAGTCTTCAGATCTTAATTAATGTGTATGACTTTCCTGGCAGGAATCACCATGAGACTAGAGACCAGGAGTGCACAGAGACCGAATTGTGCTAAATTCCCATGTTCTGGTCTTGTCTAATTAGTTGCTAAAATCCACTGGGAGAACAGGGCAAGAGATATGCTTGTGCTATTCATTGATGACAAAGTGTCTCTCAGTAGTCCAGAAAGGATGAAGAACCCTTTGTTTCTTTTGATTTAATAGACACTGAGAATAATTTGAACTCCACTTCTGATGTGTTTTGGAAAGCACTGCTCTCAGCATTGCTAAGAGGAGAAAATGCTATGTCTATGCCATGTACTAAAGAAAGGATGCTAACAGAGCGATGTTGGCTTCCACTGTCCAGTTCAAGCCAGCTATGTGATGGTCCAGCGCCACACACCAGCAGCATACACCAGGCCAATATGCACTCTCTGCATTCACTGAATCGAGCTCTGCTGTGCTGTGCAGACACGTCTGATATAACTGAGACACATCTGGTGTTTTATTTTCTTGCTAAGTCTTGATGACTTCCTGTTAGCAGAGGAAGGCAAGACTGGGTGCCAGAAGAGACATTTCACATCAGAAGGAAATTAAAATTACATCCCTCATTTAGATTAAATGCCATCCGCATCCAGACAGTCTTTGAAAACATTCAGCTCTACATAAGGAAGCAGATGACTTGTAAAATGACTTAACCACTCCCATGACCATATATTCAGATTCACATTTTCTTCTGCCTTTATACATTTGCAAATCCCCTGGGAAAAGAATTAGGGATAATCTATGTCTCATTTTCACTGTAGTTCTTTTTTTTTTTTTTTTTTTTTTCCCCATTTAATAAAAAATTCTATTAGCAAAAGCTCTTATTAGCATTATTATTAAATACTCTTCTGGAAGAGCAGCCATTGTGCATGCTCCCTCTTGGAATCCACTGAAGTAGTCCAGATGGTACAGTTAAACAGGACATGCATAATTTAAGAATGGTCATTTAGCAAAGCTGCTTTTTAGTGTCCTCAGGAGGCAGCAATGCAATTGTCACTAGGATGCTCTGACTGATACACAGAATTGGATTTCACATAGAATCACAGAATCGTTTACGCTGGGAAAGACCTTTAAGAGCATCAAGGCTAATGATTAACCTGACATTACCAAGTCCGCTGCAAAACCACGTCCCTCGGCACCACATCTACAAGTCTTTTAAATCCCTCCAGGGATGATGACTCCAGCATTTCTCTGGGCAGCCTGTTCCAGGGATTCATAATCCTTTCAGGGAAGAAATTTTCTATAACATCAAACCTAAACCTCCCATGGTACAACATGAATCCATTTCCTCTCATCCTGTGACTTGCTACTTGGGAGAACAGAGTAACCCTCACATCACTCCAGCCTTTCTTCAGGGAGTTACAGAGAGTGAGAAGGTCTCCCCTGAGTTTCCTTTTCTCCTAGCTGAACAACCCCCAGTCCCCTTACGGGACTTGTTGTCCAGACCATTTACCGGCTTTGTTGCCCTTTTCAGGATCTGCACCAACACCTCAATGTCCTTCTTTTAGCGAGGAGCCCAAAACTGAACGAAGTATATATCTTACTCTAGATATCCTATGAGAAATAAAATCATATATAAAAATTACAAGCCTACTGAGGTTTTAAAAATTAACTACTAGGAAGTCCCATTAAATTCAAGTGGTTTTTTAAAAAGACTTTCAATAAAGCTGAGATTTAATATCAGCATTCAAATCTTTCCTCTCCTGACAGGATTATGGCCTGCCAGTTTAAACAGATTCATTTCCCTTTCTTTCATTCCTCTTTAATTGTTTATAATATTTTTCCCAAAGTTAAAAGAAAAGAAAGGACAAAAGGGAAAATAATTGCATAAAATCATAGAATCATTTTGGTTAGAAGAAACCTTTTACATCATGCACAAGTTACAGACCCTAACTGGAGAATCACTGACTATAGTCCAGAATTGAAATTTTCACAGAGTCATAGTAGGGTTTGGAAAGAACCTCTGGAGGTCATCTAGTCCAACTGTCCTGCTAAAACAGGGTCACCCAGAACAGGCTGCCCATGACTGTATTATCCAGGTGGGTTTGGAATTTCTGCAGAGAAGAAGACTCCCCAACCTTTCCTGGCCAGCCTGGTTCAGGGCTCCAGCACCCTCACAGGAAAGAAGTTTTTCTGACTGACAACAGATGGAATCTGTTGTTTTTGAATTGTGACTATTGCCCCTTGTCCTGTCACTGGGCACCACTGAAAAGAGCCTGGACCCCATTTTCTTCACCCTCACCCTTTACATACCAGCACTGGAAGATCTTCTGCTTTCAGCCTTCTCCAGGCGAAACAGCTCTAGGTCTCTGCGGCTTTTCCCATCACAAAGATGCTTAGAGTTCCCTCTGCATCTTTGTAGCATCCACTGGACTCTCTCCAGCAGTTCTCTGTCTCTCTTGAACTGGGGAGAGATCTGGACACAAGACTCCAGATATGGCCTCACTAGGGCAGAGTAGAGGGGAAGGAGAACCTCCCATGACCTGATGGCCACCCCCTTCTTAATGCCTCTCAGGATTCTTTTGGCCTTCCTGGCCACAAAAGCAGACTGCTGGGTCATGATGAACTTCTAGCTTATCAGCATTTCCAGGCCCTTCTCTGTCGAGCTGCATCCAGCAGGTCAGCCCCTAACCGGTAATGGTGCATGGGTTTATTCCTCCCCAGGCGGAGGACTCTAAGCTTGCCCTTGCTCATGAGGTTCCTCTCTGCCCAATTCTCCAGTCTGTCCAGGTCATCTGGAAGACTTCAAGGAAGCCTTAGTTCCAGAAAAGTTCCCTGAGAAAAGAGTAATCTACCACCCATCATAGCATTCTAAAAACTTGAAGTAAATGTCTTACAACCACACAGCAACTGGCACTGAAACACATCAGTAGACATCTAAGGATTAAGATAAAAGCATGGGGGGAAAGGAAGAGAAAAGGAAGCTCAGAAGGAGACTCACATCTTGATTGGACATATCCCAGTAAGGTCTTTCTCCATAGGACATCACTTCCCACATGACGATGCCATAGCTCCACACATCACTAGCTGATGTAAATTTTCTGTAGGCAATTGCCTCTGGTGCAGTCCATCTGATGGGGATCTTGCCACCCTGTCACGAATAAAAGAAACCACAGGCTTCTGAGTCAGTGACCCACTAACGTGTGACTGTCACTGTCCTACTCTGCCATTACAAACGCAAAATGGTTTGCTGCCTGCAATTCCAGAATTCTTCAAAAAGCACCCAGCTTCTCTTTTTCTTGCCATAAACTTGTCAGATCCAACCAGGAGGCAAAGTTGCCCGTCTGTTTTCTTTAGTAAGGAGAAGAACCAACAAACTATTGGATGTATTTTTATCAGCCCTGTAAGAGAGCTTTGCTTAGAGCTGTGCTGAAGCATGAGAATGAGCCAGGGGTTCTACAAAGTATATATTACAGATTTAGTTGACAAAACAAATAAGTACACACTGTTAATTACTATTTCCTTGCCTGCCTGTCTGACCTGTTTAGCCTGTTTCAGAAAAATGGGATTACCAACGTTTTGCTTTTCAAAAAGGTAAAATAAAGAGAGGATAAACTGGGAAGATTTCTGAATACTGTGGTGTTTCCCATGGGCAGTATCCCAACTTCTGCCAGAGATGAGAGGAGGCGAGCAAGCCTCTGGGCATTCCCAGTGCCTGGGGGAAGAGTTCAGAACCAGAGCAGGGTATGAGGCTGCTTTAATACCTGTAGGAGAGAGCTGCCTCTTGTTACCAAATGTTTTAAAGAAATAAAACCACTTTGGCATCTGATTTGGGACACTGAGGTCCTGCACTATTTCAAAAGGAACTCATTCCATCCTGTTTAGCTGATTTTGCTTTAGCTGAAAGATCCCAGGCCTGAGATTTTGCCTTTTGTTTACGCCAATATGCAAGGTGTTTTTAATTGAGCTTTTGGTTTCCTGCAGTTCCATCTGGGGAACAACTTAAGCTGAACAAAGCTTTTTAGATTTTTTTCACTTGCTTTTATGCTGTTTTGATTAAGTTTATTTTGGTAGATCCTTTCTCAGCAATCTTCTGGATAGTTTTTATCCCTAAGTGAGTGCAGCGTGTGCATACTTAATGGTTTATTGTTCTAATCTCTCTCTCAAGTGTTTAATATGGACTGGTTCCAAAGGCAAGTGAAATCAAAGGGGTCCTTCTCCTGGCTTCTTCGGCCTTTGCATCAGCCCTTTGTGAGTTATAGCAGTATGTGCCTGTGTGGCTATGGGGTGCTCTCACTTCAAAGAGTTATACTAGGAGCAGAATATATAAGTTTTTTAAGAAGGATGCTTTAAAAACTGCATTGAATCGCATCATCTCTGGTTATGAAAAAGCTCTGCTCTCCTTTCAGACACAGATGCATGGACATTGTTTATACATGGTTGTCATTCTAAAAATTGTCAATAAGCTCTTGTTATTTAGCTGCTCAAGTATGGTGGAGTTCATCCAAATTTTCCTGATCCTTCGTTACTGATACCAGATGAAGACAATGTGCTGTAAAGCAAATGTCATTGATTCCCTGCAGTTTACTCTTGAGAGCAAACATAATACTATATCTCCACTCACTAAATTCAAAAGGAAGCTTTTCAATCATGTCTGTCGTGCCCTTGGGTGTTTGTCTAAACTTTGATTTCCCTGACTACAGCTTTTCAAACCTCTGCTTCTGCTCCTTCCACTTGCCACCCTGATGAGAAACACCAAGGCTGGCCAGCATTTAATACTACATGAGTCTATCCTCCCCTGTAATAAACTGCAAATCCATTAAAGGATGAGTGTTGGGATTAAACTGCAAGATCTGAGTGCTGCAAACAAACTCTGCACTAGGGAGAACAGATGGAGAATGGCAGATATTTTAAAACGAAGAAAATAAGCAATTAAAAAAGGAGACTTTATAAACTTCAACTTCTTTTTTTCTTTGCCTGCATGTTAATTACAGAGGCATTGGTATGAAAGCTGGTGTGATGGTGGGGATGTTGTTTTGTGGCCAGAAGTACCTGCATTAGTACTATTCCTCATGTAGCATATTAAAATGGCTTTACCAAAACTGGTTAACAGTGGGGTGCTAAAATATAGATGAAACAGGAAAGAAACAAAAAAAAATGGGAATGCAGACCAGAAATTTATCCCAATCAAACTTTTTAGGCCAAATTTGCTTTGTGATGGGCAAAGGTAGATTTATCCTTATTTATTTATTTGTTTGTTTGTTTATTTTGTGGCATATCTACACTTGTGCCCTCAGTGGGACTTGTCACTTGAAAATTATTAAGCATGTCTGTAGATAGCAGAAGCAATAGAAGTCTAAACTGATTTCTGGTATCAGATTCCCGTCATGGACTCCATGACACTGAAGGAACCAGAGGAATACATGGGTCACATCCTCAGAGAAGCAATATTGATGCAGCCACTGATGTAGCAATAACACTACATCAATTTATAGCAGCTATGGAGGTGAGGCTAGTGTTTATTCTGTGACAGTGGTCTTCACTTGGGATTGCGATTAGTTTCAAGCAAACCATTGTCACCTCCCACACAGTCAGACAACACCAGGAATTAGACAAGAAAACCCACTGGACATTTTCTTTCCCCCTTACCCTTGTGGTATAAGCTGCTTCAGGGTCATCTTCCAGGACCCGAGACATGCCAAAGTCCGACACTTTGCAGACCAGGTTGCTGTTAACCAGTATGTTTCGAGCAGCTAGGTCCCGATGCACATAGCTCATGTCAGACAGATACTTCATTCCCGAACCAATGCCACGAAGCATTCCCACCAACTGGATGACTGTAAATCTGCCATCATTCTTCTGCATATGGGGAAAGGAAGAAAATCACAGAGCATTAAGCTGAAAGCTGCATTATTGCCATTGCTGGAACTGGCAAAAAGCATATCTCTGGATTCCCATCTCCTCTCAAATAAAATGTGATGGTGTTTCCCCACTCTCCTGAGTAGTGTCTATAATTCACCATCAAAGTAAAAACGCAGAGGTTCTGTCACAGCTCCCAGTGATGCCATATCCAGTTCGCAATGCCTCTGCTTTTAATGAGTCTGTAGCAATGCTTTAAAAGTGGAGAGAATCAAAACCGTTCCCATTAAATGTGGATTATTTAAGACCCTGCTACTTTAAACACCACATTTATTCCACATCCTTTCACATTTATTTTGGTTTTCAACAGGAGCAACACTAGAAAGCAGAATTTCCCAAGTATAAATGCAATTTCTTTTAAAACGCTGAATTCTCAGTCTCACTGTGCAAAAAAAGAATCAGAATAAAAATGAGAAAATGTTTCCCAGTACAAAATCATCTTAGCTTATCATGAAAAAATCACCTACCCTGAGGAAGGCATCCAAGGAGCCGTTCTCCATGTACTCAGTTATGATCATTACTGGTTTACCTAGAGTTCACAGAAAGAAAAACACAATTCCTTGATGAACGCTGATGTTAATGGGATAAAAATGGGCTGCACATGATTTTACTGCCAAGACACCTGGCTTACACAATCTAATTTAATTTGAAAAGCACCGAGCTTATGCCTCAGCTGTGGGGAGCAAGAGAAGAAATATTATAGGACAGAAACATTTCAAGGGCTCCATCTGGAAGGTTAACCCCTTGGTTGACTCATCGACAAGGTCTTTAACTAAAGTGTCTCCTGTTCTCTAAGGAATACATCAATTGATAATTGAGAGTGAAGAAATAAAGCTCTGTTCAAACTTGACAAAAACCTTTAGGGTAATTCATTTTCTTGCAGACTAGAAAGCCTTCCTTTTTCCAAATGGAATTTCAGAGTGTTGCTTCCTTCAAATGATCAACACTTTAAGCGAATTTGAAGCTGTTAGGAGCTACAAAGTATTCCAAGACAACTGGATTTAAGGATACAAAATTCAAGCTCAACTTGAATTCCTCTCGACTTTCTCTGTCCTAAATTTGTATCCTGTGTCTCTGGTTATTTATAAATGACCCAAAACCATTTGCCTTGTGAAGTCAATCAGAGAATAAATGATTCAATGAATGGTGTCACATATGGGGCATAATGCTTCAGCAGCACTCAGCTTTCTATGATGCAATGCAGAGAGACAAGCTAGATATTCTGAAGAGAAATGTGATGTTACCAACATGGGGATGCTTTCTAGGCACTCTTCTGCCTGAACAGCAGCAAATACATAAATAATGCTTGATGTTGTCTTTAAGAGCTTTACGAAGTCATCTGACACTGAAAGTGAAAGCGTTTAGGTATATACAAGGAACATCCACTGTTTCATGAGGTTAAATCATGCTGGGTATTTCAGCATCTAGATATTTTCAGAAACAGGTCCAGTATCATCTCCTTTCTACAAATGAACAATGGAAGATGTAGAGAAGTGCTTATCAAAGGTCAAATGACAAAAGCCCAGTTCCAAGATGAGCACTGTTAAGCCCACCTGAAGCCAAGGGAGCCCCTGACAATCAGCCCAGCCTTCAGCTACAGGAGCTATGGAGTTTCTTTCTAAATAAAAGGCAGCATGCCAGAGAAACTCTGCTTCTGTACTCCCTGGAGCAGTTCTGAATAAGGGAACGTTGCGGGGAGAGAAGGGTTCATTGGACAGGCCTTATAGACTGTAGACAGCTCAGTTCTGTCTTGGTATCAGAACTACTTGACTTTTCTTTGTTTCTGTTATCAGCCTTCTCCAGAACAATCAGCTATCAAAATTATCCTACTGTGAAATGTTGCAGCACTGAAAGGTCCCCTAATCATTTCTACCTCAGAATGGGTTTTTTTTACCAAAATGCTTTTCTCTTCCTTTGTCATTTTCTGGTTTTGAAGTAACCCTTTTATTAGAAAACAACATGCTATAAGAATGGCTGTAGTAAAAGTCTTACATCATTTCACTTAGGCCAACATCTATTTGTGATATATCACTTCTTTTACTCATCATTACTTATTTCACATTTTCGGTCTTAACCTAACCTTTGTGGGCCCTTCACTATTCCTGCTTCTCCTTCCCTTCCTAACTGATATCAAAACTCTTCCCATTTTGCTCCCATGCAAAGTGACATACACATGAGATGCCTGCCTGACACATGGGCCTTTTCTGATCTGCATATGATAGTATTACACAAAACAAACTGCTCTGGATGAAGGGCTGAGAGACCTTGGCTATGTGTCTGCACCCTTAAGGAAAGGGATGTGATGAAACATCATTCTCCCTCTAACTTACCTTTGCAAACATTCTTTGGTAGGAAGACAAAAAACTAACCAAATCTGCACGTCACTGTTTCATTTATCCTTTGCAGCCATGACCGGAACCCCTCCACTGAACAAATACAGCTAAATGAGTTTTAATTAACCTCCCTCAATCAAAAGATACTATGTCAACGTAGAAAGGAGGAAAGGGAGATTCTTTCAGTGCATTAACATGTAATTTCATTACTCAGGCACTTCTTTAGCAGAGGAGGGGGATACAGAGAGAAGTTACCATCAGTGAGTCAATTATTAAAGTACTTGACTAGCAGCCAATAATCTATTCATGGCTTTTTGCTGCCTCTCTCAACCCCCATCTCCACCACTATTTATCTCACATTTTAATTTTCAGTTTATTAAATGCATTCATTTATCACAGCACTCAGAAAACCTATGGAGAAATTAAGATAAATGCCTTCTTAAATAGCCCTGTTTACCAAACACACCAGCTCAGAGGTAATGCAGCCAGCTTGCTGTGGAAGCATCACTGACTAGGAGCCCAGCAATGAAATGCTCTTGGGTCAGGCTACCAGCCCCTTGGTGAACACTTCCAATCATTTTCATTTAGTGACAATTGCATTATGCAAATGGAGAGAGTCATTTATAACTGCTCAAGCTAGCAAGAGCGGCTCCAGCTTCAGTGGAATTTCAACACAAAGATTCCCCTGTTGCCTTTCTTTTACAGGTGCTAGAAAAATGACTGTGTGGCACGGACACCACAGACTGACCACAGCTTCCCCCTCTCTGTTACAATAATAAAAAGATAATTAGACGTTCAAAACGCCTTTTAATTTAAGTTTTGAGACAGGCCCTCAGTAGATGATGGCCAAATTTCTCCAAATCTCTGTTTTCTCTAGTGGAATTGGTCTTTCAATCAAACAGCAACCTACTCTATGAGCCATTTTCAATAACTGTGGTAGAAAGCACAAACCAAGAGAGGGGAATGCAAATAGATATGGATAAGAGTTTCAGAAACACAAGTGGCAGAATAAGCATTCGGCTCCCACCAACAGCCAGGGGGCACAGAGGTTTTGCCATAATACTGATGGCTTTGACAACCCCCTACAGGATATAATTTGGTCTAGCAGTATTTTACTTATTTTGTCTTTTCATCCATACCTAATTTTAATTCCTTACTCTATTAATACCCTGCATTCATGTTCATCATGCACATCATCAGCTGCAAGCCATCTCCACAAACTGTGTTCTGTAACAGCAGATTGCAAGATCACAGTCTGCTTTCTTTGCTACCCTGACCACAAGTCTCTACATCTAAAGATACTTTTAGCAGCAGGCTTTGCCAATATCCTACCTAAGGCAAACAGATCTGGGACAACATCCACACCATTGCAATGGTCCCCTATCAAGTCAGACCGAAGCACGTCTGTCTCACAGGTGTATTTTGAGTTCCAGCCTACAAACAGCGCCCAGCAAGCACTGTTATTCTCTAAGGTGGGGTTCATGGCACAGTGAGCACAAACAGAATTAACACAAAACCAACCAAACAAAGATCAGCCAAGTAAGTTCAGCAGAGTGAAATTATCACACCTGTACGTCAGAGAAAACAAATAACCAAGTTTCACACTGAAATAGTCTGTTTCATTTCAAAGGCTTGCTCCTCACATCTGTGCTTTGTACCTTAAACACAAGACTCTCTAGCTTTGTTTTGGTATTTTTCCCCCAACCGTTTAAAATTCTTTTCTCACCATCTGCTTTGGCCTATCCTGTAACAATCATCTCAGCCTAGCAAAGATGTGAAAGATGCTGCTTGGCATAGCAAGAGGCAGGGGGAGGGGGGAAGGGAAGCCAACCCTTGCAGTATTAATTCCCTCTACAAAATCTTGTACAAGCTGCCTACAGATAGAGTATCAGTTGAAACCATAAACCCATTTATAGCTGACAACAAGATTAATGACTTGTCCTGCACTGATTTCCTCCTATTAGCTATCAGTGGATCTGTTCCATCTGTCATTTCACAGGAGAGAGGGTAGAAAGAAAAAAAACCAGTGCACACCACCACAGACTTAATTTCTCAGTGACTTCTAAATTGGCCTTGTCATGAAAATATCCTACTTACATTTAGTGACTACACCTTCCAAGTGGATGATATTGGGGTGGTCAAATTGCCCCATGATGCTGGCCTCACTCAGGAAATCTCTCCTTTGTTTATCAGTGTATCCAGCTTTTAGAGTCTTGATAGCGACACAAATCTCTCTTTTTCCTGGTACTTTGAGGCGCCCACTGCATACTTCACCAAACTCTCCTTAAGGAAAAAGGCACAAGAATCCATGAACACGAAGCACAAACTTGTGTTGTCAAACTGTTATGTCAGCTCATCTGGGTGAACTGTCATACAAAGCTCAGAGGCTGAGAGTCAGCATCGTTCAGCCTGGAGAAGGCTCTGGGGAGACCTCAGAGCAGCCTTCCAGTGTTTGAAGGGAGCCTGCAGGATAGCTGGAGAGGGACTTGTTACAAAGGCCTGCAGGGACAGGGTGAGAGGCAATGGCTTCAAACCTGAACAAGCCAGATTTAGATTAGATATTAGAAAGTCTTCCCCATGAGTGTGGTGAGGCACTGGAACAGGTTGCCCAGAGAAGTTGTGGAGGCTCCAAGACTGCAAGTGTTCAAAAACAAGTCTGATGGTCCCTTGAGCAGCCCAGTTTAGCAGGAAGTGTCTCTGCCTGTCACATGGGGTTGGAACTAGATCTTTAAGGTCTCTTTCAACCCAAAATGTTCTGTGACTCTATGATGTCGTGTTTTCTAGAAGGAAATTTAAACCTATACTTAGACACAAAAATGCAAAAGTTCTGGCACTTACCCACACCAATAACTTTTTCAATCTTTATGCAAGAAGCATCAATTTCTTTGGCAAATTCCCTCACAGCTTGGTTCGGATCCTCGTATGTAAAAGGATCTACATATGTTCTAACACCTGCAAAGCAGAAATGTTTGATTTGAAGTTGCTGATCTACATGCTGCTGAACACAGAACATATGAGACTGAAGCCTTAATGATATACAACAGCAAGGAGAGTGTACAATAAAGATACACTGTAAGCCAGGAATGACTTGATGAAGAAAGGAAGGGCTCAACGTATTTCTCCTCCAATGCAGTATTTTTAATGTAAACATTTAATATTTGCCAATAGTCATGTAAGGAACCAGGTTTTTGCCAAAGGAGCTTCACAAATCACTGCCATCACCAAGAGGCCAACAGCCTGTCTATGGACTTATGAGACTAAATCACATCCGATTCCTCTTTGGGGAGCCAAGAAGTTCTGAGCACAAGTCCTAGGTTTGGTGCCTGGATGACTCAGTAGGACTCAATCTAGGGAAAAGAGCAGTAAAGCTCACATACTCTTTCCTTCAGGATTGACTCCAGCCCATCTCAAAACTGCGTTAGCAGAGTATTGTGGGGAAAAAATCATGCTGAGATATCATGAGCCAACAATAGATGTCTTTCAGTGGAAAGGAACAACAAAAAAAAAATCTGATGAATGCTCCTTATGCTGTTCCCCTTGAACCTTTTTATGCAGATACTTCTGTTTTCCTGGTTACTAAAGTGCATGGTATTGAAGAAGGATGTTTGCAGAAATATATTCATCTCAAGAGGAATGTCATCCCTGATTTTCCAAGCATCACAACACAGGACATGTTTTATGAAGCAAATCAAAGAACCCAAGCACTGCCGTCTCTTTTACCTTGGTTCAAATGTTTCTCTTCATCTGCCTCTTGCTTAGCCTTACTGTACTTGCTGCGCCTGTGAGAACAAAAGAGGGCATTTCAGTTCAGAACAAGTATCTTTGAGACAAGCTCAATCTTCTTGACCTGCTCAGACTTGAGCTGCTTGCACCTGCCATGACCTGTGCTCTGCAGCTTCCCTCCAACAGCCCATGACACACCATAAACTTATCAGCAGGGCAGAAGACTCTTTGACTACTCTTAAGTGTTACTGGGATCAAAAAACCACACATCTCTTTGCGTATCTGCGTTTAAAGAAAGACAGCTTGTGTTTTGGCTACTTTGTACTTGCCATCCTGTGCAAAATGGGGATAAATTGATTTTTAGCCCTGTTTTATATATGGCTTTAAATGCTACGACAGAGGTGTGCTGGTAGATTGATTTTCAAACATAATTAGGCAAATGCCAATACCAACCTACTTATGTAACTGCAAATTTAAAATGCCGACAAGTCTATTAATCTAGAAATCAGGATGGCAGCAAAAAAACCCCAACCTTGATCACCGAAAATGCAGGTCCCAAGGATTTTATTTCTTTAACCATTGTATAATTGAAGGGGGCAAAGAACTCCTGACAGCAGAGCTCCTCTCAGTTGGAGACTATATCGCATATTAATTCTATAGATTACTATTTCTACACCTAAAGACACAACATTGGTCTCGTTCAGCCTGGAGAAGAGAGGGCTCCAGGAAGAACCTCTTGTGACCTTTCATAACTTAAAGGGGTTAATAAGAAAGATGACAGTTCTAAACTAAAAGATAGATGGTAGACATCCCGTCCCTTGAAACACTCCCAGCCAGGTGGGACAGGGTTCTAAGCTACCTGGTCTAGTTGAAGATGCCCCTGCTCAATACAGGGAGGTTGACCTTGATGACCTTTAAAGGCCCCTTCCCACCCATTCTATGATTCTGTGATATTGTACCAAGTTACACTGGCACTTGACGTTCCCTATTACCTAATGGTATGAAGATGCAGATTTGATTTGGGCTTTTACCTATCACTCATTGGCAGTTCAGAACTACATATGAGAACAGAAACTGCTGAAGAGAAGGAGCTGGTGGTTTTTTTTATCCTCATTTGCCTGTTTGTATGGAATTACAAGTCTCCCAGTGTGTCAAACCCACGTCAGCTAACTGGCAAGAGTTTGGGCTGGAGTGAAGAAGAGAGAAGATAAAAGGAGATATAAGTACTGGAGAATAGGAGACAAGATTGCATTGCCTGTATCATGAAACCACTACATGGACTGGGGCAGGAGATGCCCACACTGCCAGGGACACTGGGCTGAGACCGGGTTGATACCCAGAAGATGGTGAATGAGTAATGGAGGAAAAAGAGTGGGTGAGAGAAAGACCTCTCAGGAAATGTGAATTAAAAGGGCTCAAAAAATCAGGAAGAGAACTTATGACTGAGAGCCTCACTTGCAGAAAATTTTCCTGAGGCTCTCCATTCCCCTCTGTCCAGCAAAACCCTCCTGCCCTTTTAGCAAAAAAGCAACCAGCTTCCCACTTCGTGCCTGGGGGATGGCAGCTTCCCCTCAATGTCAGCAGCCATTTCCCAGCCTCTGCCTCTGCAGTCTGTTAGTGTTGGTGTTAAAAGCATTACACTAATAATAAAAACTATAAATTAACCATGAAACAGGAGGAAAATAAATCTCGTTTGACATGTGTAGACTACCTGATCTTTGAACCAAGCTCAACTGCTCCGAACACCAACAGGACTTGAATTCAGACATATCCAACCATAAAGGATTGGGTGCTTCTTCTCGTGATGAAAGTCAATTAAACACAACTGGCTCCAAATCACAAGAAAAGCATTATTTAAAACTACACTGGATCCAAACACCCATTTAAACCATTTGTTTGCCTGAGGCCTTACAGCCCTGATATAACAGAGCTAAATAACATCTCTAACAATGAAAGGCTGAGAGATCTGGGGCTGTTTAGTCTGTAGAAGAGAAAACTGAGAGGGGAATCTTATCAATGCTTATCAATAGCTAAAGGACAGAAGGCAACAGGATGGAGATCGGACTTTTTTCGGTGATGCCCAGCAACACGACAAGGGGTACCAGAACACAGAAGATTCTATCTAAACATGTGGATCTCTGAGGGTGCTGGAGCACTGAAGCAGGCTGCTCAGAGAGGTTGTGGAGCATTGTGATCCTGAGCAACCTACTGTGGGTGACCCTAGTTTAGCAGGGAAGTTGGACTAGATGATCCCCAGAGGTCCCTTACAACCCCTACTATGCTGAGATTCTGTGAAAAGCAGCATGTTCTGCTTCCAGTTGCTGAACCGGATGAGGAAGAAGAGGCAGTAAAAATCCCACCCAGTACCATATGGGATCAAGTCAGCTAAAGGAATACAGAGATGGTTTCAGGTATTACACCCCTCTAAGAGTTAAAAGAAAGCGAGGGGAGGAGGGAAAGATTCTTCATTTTAAGCAGGACACCTTTAAACTGATTTTATTAAAGCTCAGCCACAGACGGGAAATATGAAACACAAACAGGCTTTGCATGAAAATATCTTAAGTATGAAAAAATGTCCTCTGCCATAAAAGTACATGTACCCTAACAACACCTCACCTTCTCCCACTTAAACCCAAAGACATGCAAAAAGCAAATGGCAACAAAGGGATTACTGTTCAAGCAATATAATTGCAGCTTATTGAGTTTAAATAATGCCTTCCCAACTAACTACCTACTTCCACTTCTCCCTGTGTCACCTGTTGACCTCTCTTGCTTGGCTGGGGGTGGGAAGCTCCTGTCTGCCATTGTCCCCAAGCTCCGCACCATGGGGCACACTGGGTGCGAGCAGCTTCCTGGGGCAGCTCACCTGAGGGGCAGAAGGAGCCTTTGTCGCAGATCTGAACCCTGTAATTACAGGGATTATGGTGGTGGTGATCAAATAGCCGGCATTCGGGAGAACACAGAGGCTTTCAGAAACTGCAGGGGGTCAGGGGCACTGGCATATCTACAGCTGGGGGCTGGTGACAGATGAGCTGCTGCTCCCACCTCACCGCCCACTTCCCATACAAAAGAGGCTGGGGATGTCACAGGGCTCAGGCATAAGGCTGGCAGAGTACTCAAACACCACCTGCAAAAAGTGGGTCACGTTTGAGGTGTTGTGTCCAGTTCTGAGCTCCCCAACTCAAGAGAGAAAGGCAACTACTATGGAGAGTACAGCAGAGGCTACAAAGATGATGGGAAGACTGGAGTATCTCTCTGATAAGGAAAGACTGAGAGACCTCGAGACTGCTTAACCTGGGGAAGAGAAAGACTGAGAGGGGATCATCTCTATGCTTATCAGTACCTGAAGTGCAGGGGTCAAGAGGATGAGGCCATACTCTTTTTAGTGGTGCCCAGTGGTAGGAAAGCTGGCAATGGGTACAAACTGGAATATAGAAAGTTCCATCTGAACATAAGGAAAACATCCCTTCCTGTGGGGTTGCCAAAGCCCTGGACCAGACTGCCTAGAGAGGTTATGGAGTCTCCTTCTCTGGAGAGATACTAAATCTACTTGGACATTTCAGTCCTGGGCACCCTGCTGTGTGTGGCTCTGCTTTAACAGAGAAGTTGGACTAGATGATCTCCAGAGGTCCTTTCTAACCCTCACCATACTGGCACCGTGTGACTGTTTGAAATGTATTCAGCCATTGATGGAGCAGAAGACAGATCAATCTATCCATCAGAACAATTTATGACAGACACTTTTAGATGACCAGAGGATTCTGTAGGGTCATCTTACTCCAACCAATCTGTCTTAGAAAGTTGCTCTTTTCCGGCTTAGACTTTCCCAAATCCTTCGCAACTCTAATTGAGACGCTAGTTTCAGTCAGTGGTCCTGCAGTGCATGGTTTAGAAAAACACACTGTATCTCCTGGACTCTGTGCTACAGATATGATCAGTAAGTTTAAACTAAGCTTTAGGCAGATCAGTTCTTGTGTTAACACAAACACTGTGGTCACAGGACAGAACCAAACAGCTTGAGCTGCCTGAAGACAAAGTCCTTTAATATGTTCTGTTGTAAAGATGAATTTGGGGATTTGAGCAATGAAAAAGTATAATGTCAAAACAGCAGTAACAACCCAGGGTTCAAAAGTGGGCACCTAGAGCATACGTCCCAGCTTCCACATTTGGCTCAGGGATGCAGAGGCCATGTCTACAGGCCAAAGCATGAGTTTGATTGTACAAATCTGACTTTTAGGTCATGGCTAGATTACAAAACCTCCTCCTGGGGACTGTATGGACAAAAAAAGCCTTCTCTCCTCTGAAGTAATTTTGGAACAAAGTATAATTATTTTGCTATTAACTTCTGCTGGTGTAGGAACATCATGAAGTATCCCCAAAGCCCACACCTCTAAATGACATGAATAAAGTGGTTAAAATTGTTAGAGTAATGGTGAATATTAAAGTAGATTCTGTTTATTGAGAGCTACTGGAGAGCTGTGCATTGAGGAAGGCTACTAATTAGCAAAGCACCACATATTAGTATGCACAAAGCACTTTCATTTTGCTAGTATTTAATTCTTCTTACTAAGTGTTTCCCCTTCCACGGCCTCTCTGAGACCTACCAATATGACACCTCTGAACCCACGGCCACCAAGAACCATTCAACTCCACTCCTCATCAGTGCTTGGACCTGGATTTTTTCCCAACCGCCCACACGCTTTTGCCACATCTTTGTCCACGGTGAACACTTGTGGGCAGATAACTGAGGAGACAGCCTGCGCAGTGAGAAGACCTGGCTGAGTGTGCACTCACATCAGCAAGTCTGTCAGCTACCTGGCTCCAGGCAGCCTTTCCTCTGACAGCTTTATGGCTGATACTGAAGAGAATCAATACGAGGGCAAGGGGTTGACATTTCATTTTCTAAGGAGTGATCCATTGAGGGCCAATCACCAAACAGTGTTTATCAGCCTTGGGAAACGATGGGTTTTTATAGGGGGAGGAGGAAAAGGAATCATCTCAAAGCAGCTCAACAGGCTCAATTCTCCAAGGTGGCGACTCATAATTAGAAAGCCAATGTATCCTGCTATCAATCCTGCCTTAAATAATAAAGTGATCAATAAACGCAGAGAGGAGATTAAGTCATCAAGCTCAGTGATGCTATTTGCTGTTGCAATGGCTTTTAATAAACCTGTCTCTCCACATTACATTTTCATATGTTCTGCTCTCCTTTCCTCCTGTCAGCACTGAGAGATGAACACCCACAGAAAGCTGCAACAATGCGTGCCTACTTGCCAGATATTATAATCACGCTGACTTAACTGCTCTTTAAGACGATTTAAAGTAAGAGCAAATCAAGAGGAATCTCTGCATGTTTATGGCTGAGGCCATTAAACTGATCAACAGAGACTGACAAAATGTGCATCTCTCAGATCCCGGGCTTTGGATGCAGTAATGGTATGTCCACTTTCATCTCAGAATTACACTGAAGTAGAATCATGCTGACCTTTCTAAATGAGACTGAACACAAAGATGAAGACAGAAACACTCATGCTGGGCTTCTGCTACACTCTCCTCCCAGCCACAGGACTGCTTCTAATGCCTGGGTTGAATGCAAGAGAAGGAACAAGTACTTTGGAGAAGATAATGGTCCCGCTCTGATGAAATAATCATCGATCCAGTCTGCTTGCTACTGTGTATGATGCTGAATGACCGTGGCTTCCGTTTTACAGTCACATCCACTCACGCTGTAAGGACTAACCCAAAGGACTAATAAAGACTCATACAGACTAACACAGAAATCACAAGCGTTCTGATAGCCTAGCTGACAACAGTGCAGTTGTTTATTCCCTGTCTAGGAGGAGTCACCCCAAGAAAATGTACTGCACCTATATCCATTAAACTTAACTTCGAGTTCCACTATCCACAAATCTGTAGCTGGATTTCTCCTCAATGCCCAGTTATTGCAGTCAGCTTTGCATTTGAAGGGCAAATAGAGCTGGAGCTATTGCCACTGCATCACATGCAGCTTGGTACTAATGTTGAGAAGATCAAAGCTACATGGGAGAAGGCTTGTAATGCAAATTCACTGTTTATGATGCTAATCAAAGAATTTAGCTTTGTTTGGAGAAGACAAAAAACTCCCGCATGAAAGAGAGAAGGGGAGAGAGAAGCTTAAGTTCTTACCTCCTGCTGATGACAAAGGCTGCAATGAGAATGACCACAAGAACAACACTGCCAGCCACTGAGACAAGCAGCACTGTGGGATTGGTACCATCACCAATGATGGGGGAAGGAACTGGAAACAGAAAAGGGAGCGTTAGTGTCAGATACTCTCAAAAAAAAAAAAAAAAAATCAACCTAGGTAGCACTGAGGGAGGCTTTCTGGCTTGCAAAGGCAGTCTAGAGTAGCACTCAAACCTACTTTCAAGCCTTTATTATATACTTATTTGACACAAATTTTCAGGGCCCTAATTAGCTGAAGACATGATATTTGATAATGATTTGGGGAACTTCAGCTGGCTAGGAACAAGTGAATACTCCTCTGCCTTCTACCCTTCAGTGTTGCTCAGAAGGTATAACGGGTTGAGGCTGTCTTGTTTTGTTTGCCTAATTACTTTCCACTCTTCTTTCATCATCTTTTTTTCTCGTTGTGGGGCCAGCTGATAAATCCCCAGCTGACACAAAGAGAGTAAGTTATTTTTAAATGTCTACCCTCTTCCTGCTGGATTGATTATCTTCACCTGAAGGATGGTTCTGCTATTGTGCATGACCTTAGATTCATTTAAGCAGACCTATATGTCCAAAACAAAACAGACTTGGTCTCATTGCCCTCCAGACACTGAAAAGCAAACATATTGGTGGCTAAGTTTGCATGTTTCCTCAAGCAAAGTGAAAACCTCTATGGACAACATAATTCAAGCATTTTATCTTCATATGACTCAGTAAGGAAAAGTGCAAATATGTAAGCTGATGCAGGATACTTAACCTATCTATACCAAGAGCTTGCAAAGGGGAGTAACAGGGTTCTACTATCTTTCAACTGAGATATTCCAAACGCATGGGTCTCCTTATATCACAATAAAGTATTTCCATTGCTAGAATGTAGAATGTACCATGTCCAAAAGGAGGTCTCAGGTCAGACTCACGGCATCACCAACAGTCATGGAAGAACACTGTACTTGAACATACCACAGCCCAAGCAACTGTTGGTAAACTTCCAACACACAGCTCAATTACATCTGCACTGTTTGCTTAGGGAAAGACAAAGAAATCAAGGGGCATGTCATTACCTGTGTTAGTTGTGAACTCAAATGGCCCACTGAAGTCTCCATAGCCTGCTGCTGTCCTTGCCCGCACATGAAATACATATGAAGTCAGGGGGTTCAAGCCTTTGATGTCTGTGTTCCTGGAGGCTGTCTTCACAATGCGATAGCTGCGCTCATTTTGGTCCTACCAACAAAAGAACACAGGAGTGATCAGTGAAAATGGATCACTGTACTGTGAACCATGGAACTCCACATCCTTGCCAAAACTGTCATGATGAAAGAAGGTGAGTAACAGGGTTGGAATCCTCAAAATACATCCTGAGGGCTCTTGCTGTTGGCCTTGCTCAATACCTCCTGAGCTGCACGCTGCACAGAGCTCACAGCAGGTCAAAAAAGGAGATGAGGAGGTAGGTCTGATGCTCATACATCACTGATTATTTAAGAAATCACATAATGAAATCCTTTGGAAAACAGCCAAGCCTTCAAATAGAATCCTCTTGATGAACAAGCAATATTTTACTCATACATGCTGGCACTTTCTTTTTCTTCCCATCAGGCAGAAGCCATTAAAAAAAACCCCAAACAACCAAAAAACACCACCAAAAATTAAGAAAGAAAAGGCTAAGAAAGTATCTTCCAGAAAATCCAGTCTTAAAAACTGCTCTACTTCTGGCTGGAAAACCCATCAGAAAATATAATAATTTAGCCTCCCTGTAAATCAGATGCCTTTTTCTGTATGTGTTAGAGAGGCAAACAGGGATTACCTTTATTAAAACAATTTAGAAGCAGGCATATACATGTGTGAGAGCATGGACACAAGCAAGACCAGGTAATTGTTCATTTCTGCAGAGAACCTTCAAATGAAATAGCTCTTTTCACAGTTCCATACCTGAGAAGTGATTTGTAGGAATAACATCTCCCTCTACCTGGAAAGGATGAAGAATGTAATTTTCTTTCCTTATTCTCTATTTAAAGCCATCCAGCCCACACTGTTGCTCTGAGCAGAAGCTATCGGCAAACAGATCTAATCATTATTACTGTGTTAGATACTTCATTATTATTATACTTCTGTCTGTGAAGTAAAGCTAATGTCTCACTTCTGCCCAACATTATTGATTCTCATTATTAATATGCTTGCTACAAAAGATGAGTTCCTAGGCAGAAAAAAAAAAAAAATAACCAAACAAACTCATATCTTAAAGCTGGAACAGCCTTGTGAATCTTATTCTTTCAAGGAACTGTTCAAGTGCATGAAATCCATAATTGGATTTTATGAAACTGAATCTATTAGTTTTCAAATGATGAAATTCTATCTGGAAATAAACTGTAATGGAATGAAGCAAAAAGCCCTTTCTGAACCCAAGTCAACCTCTTTGCTTGTCCATTTTTGAAAGATACCTTTTCATAGTATTTGACTTCGTACTCCAAGATGACTCCATTTGGCCTGTCAGGTTCCAGCCAAGCCAAGGCAACGCTATGCCTGGTTATCTCTTTAGCCTGGATCAAAGCAATAGGAGATGGAGCTGCCAGAAGAAGAAAATAAATACATATAAGCAATATTTTAATGAGGAACATGTATTTTTAATCATGGCTTGCACAACACGAGCACTACTGAAACCTGTGTTTTTCTCAGTTGGAGGAAGGGAGGTCAGAAACATTAAGTATTTTTCCTGTTCTCTCTCACGAAATTACATTTAGTCCTCTCTGACAATGTTTGTTCTTGAGCGATACTAGATTGGTGCATTCTGAAGTAACAATTACAGTTGTCTAAATACTGCCACTTTCATGATGCTCAGATATGAACCTCTGTAAGAGGCTCCAGTACTAAAAGAGTCTGCCTTATTTTTGGACTTTGTTAGGCACAGTGCATGCAGACTTTTGTTTTGGTCCACAGTGATTCTCTTCTTCTGTCGCCTGAAATGAACTGATGTCACTGCATTAAATATTTGCCTGAACCATGAAATTCCCGAGGGACCTATTTACCTTTTTCTAAAGCTGAGAAAATATTGCCACTGAGTTAAGTCAGAATAGAGCGGAATACATATAAATTTGGACCCTCCCAGGAAAATCAGGAAACTTACATTCCTGTGACAATTTGTTGCTTCATAATTTGCCCTGCTTATGCCCATGTCTGTGAGCAGTTGCCCTGGAGAATGAGGTACCTCAGCAGCCAAGGGCCAGATTCTGGCTTTGGTAATCACTTCCCAGGCAGAAGATATCCAAGACTGGTCCACTGTGCATCAAAATGGCATCATCTGACCCCATCCCACATGGCAATAGTATTGATGCAATGAATAAAACAAGCAGGATTATGCTGCCAAGGGTAAGGGTTGCCCAATCTCTGGGAAAAACTCTACCTAGCAACAAGATGAACTCAAAGATCCTTTAAACTGTATCTGTGTGTAGTAATAAGGGCTGCAACGAAGAAGATAATGGAAAACATCTCATTGTGTGCCCTACACTTTCAATAGAGCCCCTGCTAATGCTGAAGTTCAGGGTTTTGACTGGCTGAAGGACAAAGCGTTCTCCCTTTGACTGTGATAGCAGCAGATTCATGGCTGTGCTGGGGGAGCAGGTTTTCTAAAGATTCATGAACCCGGCTGCCCCTTCCTTGCTGTTGTGTTGTTGTGTGGTCACGTCTCTAGCCAGCTGTTATCAACCTCTTTTGATGCCAACAATAGCTGGTATAAATGACGGAGTCTCCAGGGATAAAAAGGGACATTCATGAAATTTTTAATCTTATCTAACAAAGCTGTCCTGTATAACCAGAGATTAGAGGTCTTCCTAAATTGAATATATTTCTTCTTTTGTCCCCCAAAGCTGTAGCCATGTTGCTCTTTTTTTCCCCTCCCCCCCCCCTTTCCCTTTTTTTTTTTTTTTTTTTTTTTTGTTTTGTTTTGTTTCTTTTCCTGGCCTTAACTTTAGGATGACTCTCCCTGAAAATATTAAAAGAGCAAAAAAGTATCCTTGAAACCTGTATCCTTGAAAACTACCAAGAAAGGCAAATAAATAAAACAGTCACAATATATGAAAAGAAAATTGAATGTTGAAAGCCTCAAACCTACTTGACCATATCAGACAGTTCTGATGGAAGGGAAAATCACCAATAGACACTGTGCAGTCACAAAAGGGTGTCTCCTCTTGATGTGAAACCATCAGGGAGCCGCTTCCTGATTTACTGTTTGACAGTTTGGCATCTCTGTTAGAAATGCCTCCAGAATCTTTCTCTCTTTTCCCTTGTCTGTCTCTCACATGCAAAGGCAAATACCGGATGACAGAGGAGACTATAAATGCAGCCAACAGGGAGGATCCTGGTGTGCTCCATCACGTTAGATCCATGGCATGACTGAGAACCTGCTTAATAACCTCACGGTTCCTCAACAATGACTTTTTTTCCCCCATCCCCTTTGCAGCAAGAATTCTGCTCAGCTAATAAATTAGAAATCAGATTTGTTCCCCTAAAATGCACACACATATGACATTACTGACGAACCAAGAGGAGAGAAACCTGCTTAGTTAATCAGTGCCTCATACAGGGCAGACAAGGCAATTCTTTCTACTGAGCATCTGTCACTTATGCTGGTCTGAACTCAAGAATTGCAGAGAGAAAGTTCCCTTTCTTTCCTTTATCCCCTTTTTAACCTCCTTGGTTTCCCACTTCATTCCTGCAAGCATTTATATCGGAATTTATTGAGTCCTTCAATATTGGGCTGGTAAGTGCTGTATGAAAGCACATTTCTTCTCTGTTGTAAAATGGCTGTTTGCAGCAGAAGAATATATATTAACTGCTCCTTTCAGTGAAAGACGCTTAGTTTTATATAGTTTAACAAGTGCTTTCTCATCTCTCTCAAAAATGGACAGCACCACACAATACTGGAATAAACAATGTGCTCCTATTCTCCAGGACACAAAGAGGACTTATGTGTTAACTCCTTTGTCACAATTACAATTGTGTGTCCCTATTTGTTTCCTTTCTGTCCTTTATATGCAAATTCAGCCTACTTTAATATTAATCTCTTTTGTTCTGCATTCTGTAGATGAAAATTTTGTTTCTGTGCCATTTTATTCTGTCCATTCTGCCTTTCCACACGCTCTATAGAAATCCTTAGAGTGCTGACATCCAATGACAGCATGAAGTATCAGAACTGCAAGAGGCTGTCCAGAAGCTCTTTGACATCTCTGCATCACGCATGGGCAGCATAATAGCCTGTGCAATAGGATGCTGAGCTACAAGTTTGTGGACCTTGAGAAACTGGGTTCAGTAACCACAGATATTCCAATGCATGGACAAAATATTACAAATTCTCTCTTACTTCTGCAAATAGTCCTAAAAATCAGGTTTATTTTTCCCCCTGTTTCCAAGATCCACCAGCTGACCCAGGACGTACATTACCAGAAGGGTAAAATAACTGTCAGTGAAGTTCAGTACAAAGAGAACACAACCACTGCCAGCTCACCACAACAACCCAGGTGGCAGGCACAGCCTTCTGGGTGAGCTTCTGCAAAATATTCCCATTCTTTGTTCTTCTCCTTTATGCCTTTATATTGTCTCTTACAGGTGATGGGAAACTAAACATGTAACAGGTTGTAAAATGATGCTTTGATCATGAGCAGAATAAAAGACAGAATCTTCTCTTCTATGTGAGTGGGCTGACAGTTCATTATATACACACATTCCTACACAAAACATACTGAAGACAGCTTGACCACGTACACAATTCAGATGTTCACAATAAAATTGCACAATGTTTTAGCAAGAGTGGAGGATTGCTTTTCCCTCTGCTTTTTGCACATCCCTCCTCCTTAACATTCAGAAAAGAAAAACTTGTTTCTCCATCACCGCTGCTTACAACAGCAAGTGTTTCTACCACATGCACGTAGATTGTACATCTCAAGCCCATTTCACCATGACAGATGACAAGTTATTTGACTGTTTAAAATGAGGTCCCCTTGAACAAAGGCACCAAGTGTGACTTTCCCTAGTTCAAAGCTCAGCAGTTCCACTCCCTCACAAACCCCACTCCCTACCGATGTGAACATTGCAATTTTCTTTTATCTTCTTCCTCAATAACCTGCCATTAAACACCTACTAGTAGTTTTATTACTGTGGTTCGGAGCTTGCGGCCTACAGAGAGAAGGAACACAGCTGTACTCCAAAAACTTCACCCAAATGCCATAAAGCCATATCCCAAGGCTAGTAAGTACTGAATTGTAACAGTTTGGGGGCACTTTAAAGGATGGTAGAAGCTGAGTGTCAGCTTTTCATTACTGGTTCAAATTAGGAGAGGGGGGAAAAAGCCAGGAAATAAATAGATGCAATAAAGTCTCTGCCACGTAGCCATCCATGAGTGAAAACAGCCCTTTATAAAGCTGCAACACATGAGCACTCAGATATCAAAGATACACAATGCCCAGTGTTTTAACGAAGATGCCTTCTTAGCCACAGCAGGGTTTGCTTTCCACTCCCCATGATTTGAATTTAAATGGATTGTGTTTACTCAAGGGGTCTTTCACTGATTGAAAAATATACCCACAGTTTGTACATTATCTCAGCTAAATTCAAATAACATATTTAAATTTAATTACTTGAAGCTTAGGGGTTTTCATGCTTTGCCTTTTTTTTTTTTTTTCCTCCCCTCAATTGCACACAACAACACTTATTTGTTCTTATCAATGGCTATGTGCTTTGTCAAGCATCAAAATTAAATGCTTGAAAGCACTAATGATGTTACTGTGATTAAGGGGTTTTACCTTCCAGGGTAGATACTAAAAGCCTGCTCCATTATTAATTACTTAAAAAAAAAAAAAAAACAAAACAAAACAAAATTTTAAAAACCCAACTCTGAAAATTTAACACTGAAGAAAAGTCCTCTTAGAAATCAAAACAGGACAATAAATATTTTCTCTTAATTAAGACAAAACACATTTAAGGGAACCTGGCATATTTCAGATTTTCTTTCTAAGTCTTTACCTCAGAATATTAAATTTTACATGTGACCCTCTAAATTATATTATCAAATAATCTCCCAGCACAGAAAGGATAGACAACACAGAGAATCAAATATGGTTTTAATCATGTCTAAAGGCAACATTCTCCAGGCCAGATTCTGGCAATTTTATTCATGTAAGAGAGCAACCTACTCTATTGGCTGTCACACTGACTCAAATCAAGCTAAGGGAGAAGTACCCAGCCCTGTTTAGCTACATGTACCAGAATAAATCAAAAAGAAAGCAGCTCTACTCGTTCCTAAAAGGCTGCTGTTCAGTTCCTCTTCCCATTGGTCCTTTGCCTGCTATTCTCTCTTGTTCGGCAGAAGTGCTCCCGTTTCTGAGCACCACCGCCCCTGTGCTCTGAGAAATGGCTTTGCAAACAAAGGGGGATGCATTTTGGCTTAATCAACTCTCTAAACACATACACAGCTAAACACAAGTCATGTATGTACATAAGGATAAGCCACAAAAGGCTTTTGCACGTGTGAATCTATGTGCACACACAGACTAGATGTCTGTGCATGTCTGAATAGCTGAGCTAGAGGCTGGCATCCTGGTTCTTCCCTGCATGTATGACAGATATGCCTTTCTCCTCATGACCAGCAAACCTGTGGGCTGGAGGTTCACTTTAAAAACTAACCACAGGCAAATTTTAATTTCTTTCATTATTCCCTCTAAGTGGAGCAAACACTTGTACTAGTGATGATTGGGCCAGGTTAGGACTTGGACAAGGATCTAGAGGCTTGATTGCTCAACTGAGTCATTGGAAGCTTCCCAAGACATTCCCAAGTCCTCTGTCTTCCCATCGTCTGCCTCTCCTTCCCCCAGGAATGATGACTGGCAAGGAACACCTCCCAGCTTAGAAACTGAGACACGCCAAGATCCAGGCCAGCATTTCCAAGCTTTAGCATTTAAAGCAAAGACTTTAAATCTACACCACTAGAGTAAAGTGCCCAAGGTTATCCACCCACACATGAAAATGCTGGCTGAGGCAACATGAAGCAGCGTGACAGCTGAGGAGCTTGGCCTCTTTCTCTCAATCCCTTCCACCAGTCGTAACACTCCGGCACTAAACCTTCCCTCCCCGTTACTAGAAATCGAGCTGCTCAAGAAAAGCACCAGCTCACCACAGGGTAGTCTCATAGGACACTTTCATCCCAAAATGACAGGCACAAGGGATCTTCCCTTTCTTTCCAAGCTCCATTGCCAAATTGCTCTGAGAAAGAAAAGCAACAAGCTCTCCAACCTAGGGACCAGCTCTCATCACTTATGCTTGCCATGATGTGTTCATCAAGAAAGGGGCTAGAAAATAAGATTTTAAAAGACTGTTAACACGGCATCATTATGCTTTAAACATTTCCTTCATTTTCAAGTTTTCATTTCTTGCCTCTCCCAAAAGAACCTGAGCTGTAAATCCTGCCAAACCACAAAAGCTGGCTTCAACTTGCATCAAATCAGAAGCTTGAAGGAAAACCCAGACTGTTAGCAGCAATAAATAGTAGTAACTGAGGATTATTTGAGCGCTGTATTTTTGCCACCCTACTCTTGCTTCAGTTCTTGGAGACAGGCAGTATTTGCTGAGGACCCACAAAGAGCCTGTGTATTTTCTGAAATGCCCATCCATTTCTGTGTCACTTTTAGCACAGATAGCTTTAGTGTACCACACATGGTCTAATATAGATCAAACCAATTACAAGAGCTGAGATCTGACCACAGTTCCTTGTAGTTTACACCAAAAACTGCAGCAAGACAGGGGTGATGAAGATTTTGCACACCCAGGACATGGCTCATTCTGGCTGTTAATTTCTGAGGACCAGATCTTGACAGGAAGACATTATTTTGAAGTACTGCCCCTCCAGTTCTGAAGGCCAAATATCAATGTTAGCTAACGCAGTGCAAGTCTGGAGTAACTCCAGAGATCTGAATCTGCAACCTGCAATCCCAAAGATTGCCTTAAACCTGAGGACCATAGAATCTGCATAGCATTTAGCAAGAGATCTCTATTACAACTCAAGCATGGGGGCTGTTTAGTCTGAGAACTGCTTGTTTTCTTTCTGCTAGCTTGCTAAGAAATCCTGTTGGCATGTTCTGACAGGGATAACTTCATCACTGCCAACAGAAACATGGCAGAATATTGTGTATTTCCTGTATGTACGAATGCCAGCTTAAAACAAACAGGAAAACAAGTCTTTGAGTTGGAAGGCAATTTATAAAAAGCTGTCTGAATGTTACAACCACTTAAAGGACCCAGCACTGAAACACTTCTAAATGCTTAAACTAGAATGATTAATGCAAGCAGGGTGAACGTCCATAGCACTGTGAATTGCTCTAAGAAACTCTAGAGCTGTAAACAATTTGAGAAGATGGGGAATTAGTCAGCAGCTGTCTGACCTGAGCAGGTTTGGAGCTGCTGGTCACAAAGCAGGTCATACTGCAGTTACTCTTGCCTGTAGTTGAGGTTAGAATGTGACCCAACATAAACAACAATAAATTTTGTAGCCTAAAGAAGCCGGCGGTGATGCTCCACTGCATTGTATTGGATTGCAAGATGCAAAAACAACAGGTCATGAAGTTCAGATGAAGACTGCCACAACTCTGGCCAGCAGGAACAGGGAGGTGATTGTCCCCCTGTACTCAGCACTGGTGAGGCCACATCTCAAGTATTGCGTTCAGTTCTGGGGCTGTCATTATAGGAAGGACACATTGAGGCGCTGGAGCATATCCAGAGAAGTGAAACAAGGCTTATGAAGGGCCTTGAGCTTATGTCCTACAAGGAGATCATGAAGGAGCTGGGTTTGTTCTGTCTGGAGAAAAGAAGGCTGAGGGGAGACATCACTCTCTACAGCTACCTGAAGGAAGACTGGAGAGAAGAGAGACCAGCCTCTTCTCCTTGTTGGGAAGTGACAAGGCCAGAGGAAATGGTTACAAGCAGTGCTGGGAGAGTTTTAAGCTGAATAATGGGAAATATTTCTCCACTGACAGAGTTATCAAACATTGGAATGGTCTCCCCAGGTGACCCACATGGAGTCACCATTCCTGGAGATGTTTAAGCAGCGTGTAGACCTGGTGCTTAGGGACATTGCTGGGTCAAAGGTTGGACTGGATGATCTTGAAGGTCTCCTCCAATCAGATACATTCGGTGTTTCTGTAACCCTCAAAAGTCCTCCTCTAGAGCCTGGACCAGACAACTACAGGTAGGAGGATCCCATGACACAAATCTGAGTTGAACAATTGTTGAACATGCTACAATTATCCTCTTCTCAGACAGTCCAGCAAGCAAAGAACACCAGAACCCAGTGATGCTGGACACAAGACTGAGCACCCCTAGAATACAGTGGCACTGAGGGAGCAGTAATGATAAACTGAAGAACATAGCCTGTAGTTATTAAAACAGGCAATAATGCTGGAAATGGTGCATTCACCAATCATTCAAAATAACTAGTCTGGAGCAAACTAACCCATTTACACCATCTCCTCAGGGTGCCTACCTCATCACCACACCCTGCTGATTCTTCTTGGAAGCCTAACGTAGACACCAGAACTTATTCTTCCACAGAAATAGCATGTGCTTTACCTTTATGTTTTGCTGGAGGAGGTTCTGCTGACCTGCCTTTACAAAACAACCACTTCCCCTCCATCCCCTTCCACAAGGACATCAAAGCTACAGCAGATCCCCCAAAATGAGATGGATGCAGGGGGAAACACAGTGACTAATGCCTTCTTTGCCTCAGTCTTTAATAGCAGGACTAGCTGTCCTCTGGGTAGCCAGCCCCTTGAGTTGGAAGGCAGAGGTGGGGAAAAGAACACAACCCCCATAAGCCAGGAGGAAATGGCAAGTGACCTGCTGAACCACCTGGACACACAAGTCTGTTGGGCTAGAGGGGTTACACCCAGTAATGCTGAAGGAGCTGGATGTGCTCACCAAGCCACTCTTCATTATTTATCAGTAGTCCTGACTAACCAGGGAGGTCCCAACCGACTGGAGATAAGCAAATGTGATGCCCACTAACAAAAAGAGCCAGAAGGAGGATGTGGGGAAGTACAGACCTGCAGTGACCTTGGGGCCAGAGTAGGGCATAGAACAAATCAACTGTTGTGTTATAATACCATTTACAGGACAATCAAGCCAGGATTCATGAAGGGCAGGCCCTATTTAATGAACCTCATCTCCTTCTATGACAAACTGACCCACTTGGTGGATGGTGTTTATCTGGACTTCAGTAAAGCCTTTGATACTGTCCCCCAAAGCATACTCATGAAAAACTGTCTCTTCTAGGCCTGGGTGGGATGGATCAAACACTGCCTGAATGGCTGGCACCAGACAGTGGTATGGAATGGAGCTATTCACAAGTGATGTTCCCCAGGGCTCAGTGCTGGTGCCACTCCTGTTTCACGTCTTTAGCAATAAAAAGAAGAAATTGAGAATACTCTCAGTAAATACGCAGATGACATCAATTTAGGCAAATTTTGATCTGTTGGAGGGTAAGAAGGCTCTTCAGAGGGACCTGGACACTGGCTCAATGGTGTTGAGTCAATCATCCGGCCTCAACAAGGCCAAGTGCTGGTCACAATGCAGAGTAGCTGAGAAGCTGCTCAGCAGAAAGGGACCTGGGGGTGTTGAATGACAGCTGGATGAATATGAGCCAGGGTGTACCCACGTGGTCAAAGAAGCAAATAGAATCCTGGTCTGCATCAGGAACAGTGCAGCCAGCAGGTCCAGAAAAGTGCTTGTCCCCCTTTACTCAGCACTGGTGAGGCCACACCTTGAATACCAGGTTCAGGTTTGGGTGCCACAGTACTGCAGAGACATCAACATGCTAGGGCATGTTCAGAGAAGGACTATGAAGGGTCTTGAGAATAAGCTTTATGAGGATAGGTTGAGGCAACTGGGGTTGTTTAGTCTGAAGAAAAGAAGGCTCAGGGGAGACCTTCTCACTCTCTACAACAACCTGAAGGGAGATTGGAGAAGTGGGTACTGGTCTCTTCTCACAAGTCACAACTGACAGGACAAGAGGAAGTGGCATCAAGTTGCATCAGGGGAGGTTACAGAGTGGGAAAAACTTCCATAGCCGAACAGATTACCAAAGGCTGACACAGGCTTCCCCAGGAAAGTGGTTGAATAGCCATCTCTGGCTGTATTTAGAAGCTGTCTAGTTATGGTACATAAGGGTATGGTTTAGTAGCAGTCCTGATAAGAGTTAAGACGATGTTTGGAACTTGATGATCTCAAAGGTATTTTCCAACAGACTGCAATTTTGTTACATCCCTGTCCCACTCCTCAAGCCTTTCCTCAAGTCAAGCAACCATCGAGCTACTCCTCCCCTTTCCCCATCCTGCCTGAAGATATGCATGCCTATAATTGATGAGTCGACAGACAAGGGAGTGTAGAGCTGTTCTTAAATTATCAGTCACCAATGACTTGTGTATCTGTGCCCTGAAAATCACTTCTATGCAGCTTTCCAACCACTTATAATAGTGTATCATGACACATAAAACAATACTGAAAATACTGACCCTCTACTAACGTCCCAAAAGTGCAACCCTTGTCTCACCTTGCAAAGGACAGCTCTCACCTGCTGCCTCATGTCTATATCTATCAACAAAATGCCTCATTTCTTCTCAGTCCTTTCTCATAGTGAAAGGACAGTGGTTACCCTAGCAGCTATGGAATAAATAGGGCAAAATGTGCAATCTGGCACCCAGTGCAACTCATCTCCTAATGATGTTCTTGGTCCTTGCACAGTTACTTCTTATTTACTTGCAACATTAATGTCTAGATGATATATGTATGTGCTAAATAACTTCCTCTGTCACTTGCTTTCAGCATTAAGAATATTAGATTTTGTAAAAAGAGCTGCTTAAGAGCCTTTTAGAAAGTCAGACAAATAAAAGCTTCTGCCCTGTGCATGACTTAGCTGCTTTGAAAATAGTGAAGTATCTTCTAAACAAAATAAATAGATGCCTGTTATGACTCATTTTGCTAAAGTAGCATTCGCTGCTGTTTTAATAAATAGATTGGGCCACATTGTCTCATCCTGGCTTCTGAAGTGCTACAGTAATAAGCAGAGAATTAGACTTTGCCATTTGGGTTACTCAGATCAATCACATGAAGTCAGAAATGGCAAGAATCTTGGAGGAAATGACAATAAAATTACAAACATATTAATTCAGCTGTGACACACAGCTCCAACAGCTACCTCAGGCTGGGCCCTCTTGAGTCCATGTCCTGGTTTGAGATAGAACAGAACTAACTCTGATCAGGGATTTGACTTCTTAGCTCAGTCTCTTCTTTGTGACAGCACTTTCTGAAGTTCATGGCATGTTCTCACAGAGACAGCTTCTAGTAGTGGTAATGCTGATGGTTACAGTGGCTGCCCACAGCATCAGTGCTGATGGTGATGTCATTACCATCAGCGGGTTGGGGTTGATATTGGTTTGGATCTATTTGCACTCATTTTTATTTTATTGGTGTTACTTCCAATAAAGCCGGTTTAGTTTTCTTTCCCAACCCATCAGTCTCTCTCCCTTACTCCCTTTGGGAAGAGAGAGGAATTCACAGAGCGAGCACCTGTTACTTACACAGTGGCCAGCCCAGCACTAAGCCCTAACAGTCTTTACCACCCAGAAGAATCAAGCCCCACTAATTACCCAACAATAAAACTCACAATTACCATCTTAACACTTGAGCGTAACAATTTGTTCTGAAGCCACCAAAATTTAAGGAACTTCACCTTTCTTTAAACAGAAGAGACTTGTGCGGAAAATTTGCATTTGCACATACACATTTCAGCTGAAAGATCTCTAAATTTTACTTGTAGTTGATATTCAAAGCATTCAGTTAAACCTCTGGCAAACTACCTGCTAGATGGGCTTGACATGATATGCTCTCTACCTTCAGGCTGTTGAAAAACTGTTGAGACTGAATCAAGATTTAGGTTTTTCTGGGCTCAGATTATTAGTACTTTGTGAAGGACGCTGGTCTGACAGCAGTTGGAGATCCTCAGGTCTTCTCAGATGCTACAAGACACTGCCATATTCCCCATCAAAGCTTCTCTACTTCACTTTGTGCTTTTAGAAAAGTTGAACTGCGGCATACCTAAATTTCACACTGGGAGATTTTCTGGCAAGTCCTCTCACTGGAACAGAATTAAGCTCCCTTTCCTTCACCCTCAACAGACAGGTTTCTTCAGGAAATTAAAAACCATTAATAGACCCAATGAGAGAGAGAACAACATTCTGCACACAGTATGGCAGCAAAAACTGAAACTACCTGAAGCTTGATGTCCAATTAAAAAAAAAAAAGTGATGAGGGACAAATTAGGGAAGAGTCTTGAGCTTCCTAAAACACATAAACCTTAAAATTAAACTCTTAGTTCATGATGTCAGAAACAGATTACATCATAGGTGGCACATAATTAAACTTACAAAGGGGTTTCATTATTTTGTTTTTATGCCGGATACTGAGAACTAGTGCATTATTCATCTAAAAACTGTGTCAATTAGAAAAACCCCAAATGGAATAAGCAATTAAATATTAAAGGTGGCTGCCTCAATGGAACACAGAAAGATAATTGGTAAAGCTTCCTGTGCAATGCAAGTGCCATTACACAGTAGGAACAACTTCGAATCCTAAAATAAATAAATTAAAATAACCAAATCGACTTCATGAGGTTATGAAGAGCACCGAGCTACAGTCTGGGGAAGCTTGTAAAAACAATAATCATAGAATCATAGACTCATTAAGGTTGGAAGGAACCTCCAAGATCATCAAGTCCAACCATTAACCTAACCCTGCCAAGTCCACCACTAAACCATGTCCCTCAGCACCACATTTGTATGTTTTTTTAACACTTCCAGGGATGGTGGTTCCAAAGCTTCCCTGGGCAGCCTGTTTCAGGGTTTAAGCACTCTCTCAGTGAAGAAATTTTTCCTAATGTCCAACCTAAACCTCCCCTAATGCAACATGAAACCATTTCTTCATATCCTGTTGCTTGTTACCTGACAGAAGAGATCAACTCCCACCTGGCTCCAATCTTCTTTCAGGTAGTTGTAGAGAGCAATAAAGACTCCCCTTAATCCCAGCTCAGCAACTGCAAAGATGAGTCTATATTCTGAGACTGGACCTTCATGTTCAGTTCTAGACTTGCAAGAGGACAAGGGGAGCTCACAACAACTTCTGATGAGAATATCTCTGCAGTAGGTTACTCCACCCCAATGAGACTGGGACCCCATGAGAACCCAGAAGTGCACAGTCTGGGTTCTGCAAGGAAAAATATAATCTTCATTCAAAACCTGCAATCCAAAATTTATTCCTTCTTCCAACAGCATGCAAAGCACTATTTGACATTACATCTCTCCTTCTTTTAAGGTTCAAGGTGTCAACTCTAGTTCAATTTGGTCATCAACTGATCCAAAACTTTCATTCTCTCCTCATTCGATCCAGACAAAGATAGTAACTTCCATTAAGGATCAGTCAGACTGAAAACAAGGCAGGAAGCTCCTGCAACAGACAGCCTCTCAATACCTGAGGTTCAGAGATTGCTGGCTTAACAAATATCAATACAAATATTCCCTGGCTAAAGACAAATGTCACTTTCGCGAGCAGTGCTCAAGCCTCCCTTTGAGTCCAGCCTACTCTCTTCAAATCAGTTCTTTCCAGCACTTGTCTAATTGCCATTTTAACCTTAACAAAGGCAAACAGCTGCAAGGCTCTTGGAAAGGTCCTGCCAGGTATGCACATCACATCTGAATAACACTGGAAAGCCCACAAACCTCTGTTGCTCCTGGAGGGCTCCCCTTGGCAGCCCTGCCCCAAAGTGCCTAGGGAGCTGGAACACTGCAAGATTTAACACTCAGACACTTCTATATTCCAGTCACTTTGTCTTATTGATGTGCGTGCACAGTACCCTGATAAACTAGAAGGGAGGCTGCAGCCATTCCATCTGCATTCCCTTTCATCCTAAGAAAGATAAATGGAGGCTGATTCCGAGGACAGATTTAAGGAACGCAGTATGTTATTGAGACAAGTGCAATCTTCCCAGGGAGCCCTTGTAGTGGGTTGTCTTCAGATCATGCCTTTATTTGTTTGCTAAAATAAATGGACACCACACCAAACTCAATCCATACACGACATCTCTCCCAGCACACACTACCTTCCTGTTTGGTTTAGCCAAAACTGTCCAATTGTATTATTTCTTGACAAAACTGTCTAATGGCATAAGGAAAACAAAAAGCTAATTAAAAATGTCACTGCTTTCCTTTTAGTCTGCTGTGATCTATGGAAGTGATATCCACAGACTGCAGTTTGAGAGTTGTTCTGTTTGTAATAATCCATGGATATTTTCAATGGATTTTAATACAGACAAAACCAAAAGAGATTTTATGGAACTGTACAAATATTCAGTTAAAAAAATTAAAAAATAAAAACAAAAAAAACAAACCAAACCAACCCACAACTAAAAACCAAATCAGTCTACTGTCTTTTTAGGACTAGGCAATAGAATTTGATTGCAGGGATAAAAATCCTATTAAATTTTGTAGGAACAGTTCACAGGACTGAGATAAAAGTTATAACTCCCTTTAAATTAGCAATAGGACTTCTCCGTAAGGGATGATTTGACATGTAAATGACCAGAGGAATAAAATGCTTCCCGGATCTCTCTGGATCAGATTTTAAAAGATAAAGCCAAAATCATCATCAACTTTTGTTATTACCAGTTTGTAACTTTCAGTGAGCCCAAATCCATTCCCAGAGTACCCTATTAAGATCTGGGACTCTGCTTCTTGAATTTAGTAATGAAGGCAGATTACCTTAATTGGAGGAGACGCCATGAAATCCTTCAAATAGATGCAGAGTGAGGCTATGCATTTGCCGGCTTTGTTTGGGAGGGGAAGCCCACTGGAGCCCTGCCATGATAATAAAGGGCTCCCTGCACACCCGTTCACACGTGGGGCTAAATGTGAAGTGACATTTCTCAATGAAAGGAGCAGTATTCACTCGTGTGCTCAGCATTCTGATGGCCGCCAAAAGCTGGCAAACATGATTACAGAGATCCAGCAGGCATGCCACAGCTCTATTTAGCCCTTCTGGTTTAATGGCAACACTATGCAAAAAAATAACCCAAACAAACCAAAACACCATCAAAACGAAGAAAACAAAACACTAAAAACAAAACAAACAAACACCAAACCAAACCAACAAAAAAACCAGCCAAAACACCCAAACCCAGGCTGCCTTGGGATGGCATTTTGGGAGCATGACTTCATGTATATGGATTGACTTGACATACTTTGTCCTTAGATCAGGAGCTGCAAAACATCTGAAGCAAAGAGGGTTGCTTTACCCACCCCTTGGATCAGTTCAGCATCTTGCCCCTGAACCACAAGCCACTGCAGGGACTTTGGGCTTCGGGAACTAGCAATGTTTATTTGTGCTACTCTGCATGGCATTTTAATTAGCAACTGCATGGATTTCAAGCCTCTGAATGGACACACAGGGGCAGTTGTGCAGCCCAGCTTTTGTGTTTCCACTCCCTCAAAAAAATCCCGTTTGAGGACATCAGCAGGGGGTTAATGGAAGCTTTGATAAAGTTCTCGGAAGACTTTTATTGTTGCTCAACTCCAGACTGGACTCTGCTCTCTCCGTGGCTGCTTTCCAATTAATTTAGTCAGCTGCAAGAAGAAAATTTAGCAGCCAATCTAAACATTCAGTCGCCACATTCTCAGGCAGAATCTCCTTTCACATGACAGTATTTCCTTTCCAGCTCTTGAGGAAAGGGCTCAAGCTGGACAGTAAGTTTTATGGACGTGAAATACTGATGAAAGGAAACACGCAGTTAGTTCAGAGCAAATAAAAGCCGCAGGACCTCTGCAGCTTCAACTCTGTTGGTTTGGTAACTATTCATCTGTACTGACATTGCTGAGACCAGAATTTGACCCAATTCGATGCTTCCTACAAAGAAATTTCTATGATTTAAATATGGTCAAAGCTACTCAGTTCTGAAATAAAGTACTCTGGTTTCCCCCTCCTCCATTTTTCTGTAGCAAACCATGAGATTTTAAAAAATGTGACCAAACTCTTACTTAAATGCTGCAATTATTTCTTGCTTCTGACAAGCAACTTGTCTAAGGCTGTTCACTCGAGCCTGAAGCCGGTTATTTACTAAGGATCTTTAGAAAGCACTACTTCTTTCTCCCTTCTGACCAAGACTTGTATTCCCCACCTTGAATACAAATTCATGGAAATGGGTGGTGCAGGCAGCTTTGCCAGCAAGCAGTCAGTTGTTCTTTTCATTATTATGTCTTTGTGGAAAGCTGTAGTTACCTTAAAATAATAGTTTAATCTCTCCCAACAATAGTTTTCCCAGATTTGTTTATAAAAAGGGAGCACGTACGCTCAGGACAACTCATCTATTACAGACCATCAGCTAAAGCCTATGCAGAAACACAGAGTTGTTAATAACAAACTCCCACTTGCATCTGCCACCTCGGAGAAGCTCCTTACTCAGTTACTATCTTACACACAATTAAAACGTGAAGTAGAAGAAATCTGAAGTGGTCAACGCACAGTGTCTCTGAGGTTTTGAGAAATCTAGCATTCAATACTGAGATCTATCCATTGAAAAGTATGCCCAAAGTGTATGCTCCCATAAAATTCCCAAATTTCTTGCACTGGAATCACTTATCTCACTGTATCTCCCAACTGTGTTTCTGCTTGAAAGTTTTGTGGTTTCCCAAAATTCATTGTTTGGTTTGCTTCAGAAGTCCTCATAGTAACTTCCCTTTGATGTAAATCTTTAGACAGCAGAGGCCAAAACTCCCTTGGAGAAGCAAAGTGAGGGAAGAGAGAAGCAGGCCTGCACAACCTGGCAGGTCACCTTACTGAGCAGGACAGAGGAAACGCCACAACGGGGGACAACTCTTCTACTGGAAAATGTGCATACAGGAGGAACTGTTACTTGTATACATCCAAAACAAGAAAGTTGCATATACTTAGCCTCAAATTCTGCAAGATGTTGCAACAAATCACTCAGAGTGTCAAGCTCACTGATCACTCCTTGTTCAAGTCCCTGCTTACTAGTTTTGAATCTCTTTCCCTGTTGAATTCACACCAAACACTGCTCCATTTGAGGAACAAGAAAACTACTGATCCATCATCCTTAGCACAAATACCTATAAAGCAAAATAAAACCACTCCTTTGCAACTCCCACTTTTCTATTACCCTGACATTCTGCAGAGAAGGAAAAAAAAAAAAAAAAGAATGCAGCAGTAAGAAGCATCACACACTCTGGACATTTGGCACAGATCCAGATGTTTGCCAAGAGATTATTGTAAAGCAGGCCTACGGGGACTGGGTGGCCAGGGTGCTGTGAGTGTTTATACACACCCAACTACATCCACCAGTTTCCTCCTAGGTTTGTGTGCTGTGAAAGGACTCCTGGTACAGGCTATTTGTATCTTTTAGCCAAAAGTAACTGGAAAGGGTGGGACAATGTTCACAGCAAGGACTTTGAAGAACAACATAAAAAAGGCTTTGGGAAAAAATAAATTCAAATTGACTGGTGGATATCTGGAAATGCTACATGTAGATAACTGCTGTATGTGGCATGCTTGGGCAGAGACATAAGCTAACCCACCTTCCATGTTGGACCATCCAACTTGCTGCAAACCTTACCACTTTTCAACTGGTCCAAAACACTTCCCAACACTCCCCTAGAAAAAGCCTGTTCCAGTTCTTAACACCTACCCTCCACAATGCCCTAAAGCTTATCAGCTACTACCCCATCCTCACATCACCTGAAGGAGCCCAGCAGAGAGCTGGATTGGAAAACCCAGCAGCCATGAAAGCAAACCCGTGTTGCCCTCCACATATCCTCAGCAGGCACTAGACACAGGTGATGTTAGAACAGAAAATTACTTATTTTGCCAGCTGATACTATTTTAGAGCATCCACCAAACTCTTTTGCAACTGTGTGATGGATCATGTCTCCAAGTTCCCCAGCTATTCGGAGATGGGGTTATAGAGCTTTTCAAAATCATGCTTCAACACAACAATTAACACTTCACCATTAGGACTGCATTAAAAAAAGGAAAGAGCAGTCCAAACAGCTACAGATCATTTTCAAGAGCAACTTTAACTTCTTACCACCTCCGTGTCGGTAAGATTCTCAACATGCACATAAATATCACCATATAAATTCAAACAACATTATGTTCACTCTCAGCGAACTGAAATGATTTACTGTTATTTATACTGAAACCAGGACTAGGCTTAAGGAACACAATGGAGTTCAGAGAATTAGATGGATCGATCGACCTTCAGAGTATCTGTTAATTTTATTTTCCAGTTGTAGTTTAAGGATATTCATGCAGTCACTCAAGGAAGGCTCTGCAACTGAAATTTGCTTAACAATATCTTTTGATGTTTCACTACAGACCAATTCTTCATAGAGAAGTTATAAATATCCAGGGAAGTAGCACATTAAAAAGAAAATAGTGAAAACCGTAGCTTTCCTGGACGTGGCATGTACTGCTTTTGATCTGCCTGAGCAACTATTACTTTGTTGATGCGAGGAGTGCACACTGACCAAGGGCAACGTCTGCCCAGGAATTTTTACCGCTGCACATCGAGCACTTGCACAGGCTAAATTGCACTGGCAGAGTGTGAGGCCTTATATGCATTTTCTGTGCTGTGCTGTAGCACACGTGAGGAATGCTAATCAGCCTTTGAAAGCAAATGTGGGCTTTCAAAGATGACCCACTGAAATGCAAAATGGGAATATATATTCCCCTACCAAAAAGTCCAGAAGAACTTATGAGTCATCTAGAAGCAAGTAATTCCCCATTTATTTCCTCCTCCCCACCATTTCTACAAACACAACAACCCTCAAAGGACCAGGATATTTCAGAATTTTTCTTCTCCCTTTTAGTAATGGAATTAAGAACATAAACAAACAAATGCAAAGTCTAAATAAAATCAAGCTGACATTTTCCTTCCCTGCACTGTCTGCATTTCAGGCTCATCACAGTTTTGCCACCACAGCCAGCCTGTCCCAGAAGAATACTGCATTCACGTGTGTCTTTTCCACACTGCTCAAGTCCTGGTGGCACCGTGACCCATTTTAGCTCCTGCCTGGCTATGGATGCTGAACTACCTCAGGGCTTTGAGTGATGCTGAGGGACCAGGGGAGCATTCAAAAGAGGGGGGGAGGATAGCAGCAGAGACAGCCACGCTGCACTGTCTCTAAGATGAAGCAGCTCTGAGACAAGCAAACAGACAAGCAGACAGGAAAGGTGTGGGGTATCACAGAGACAAAGGAGCTGGGGAGAGAAAGCGGGGAAATGGGATTGAGAGCCTGAGATATCCATAAGAAAGATTAGTTCTTGATCCTGAATATAGGCATCATGAAAACACCCAGCCTGATGCAATGGGAGAAAGAGTAAGTTTATTTATGCATACCGTATTTTCATCCTAATTGGCACATCCTGCCTCCATCTAGCTGTGCTGGCCCACTTAAGGCAACACTGAGCCTAAGGTAACCTAACAAGGTAACAAATCAGCAGGCAGCCTGTTTACTCAGAAATTCCAACCCTTTCAACTCCAACAAGCAAAGGAGCAAGGAGGACACCCATCCCTCATAAAACACAAACAAAAAGGAGGGAACTAAGCAAGCGGCATAACAAGTTTGGATTTTAAATCTCATTTAGAGCTTGTGTATGCGCTTCCCCTCCTCACATTGCCTTATAAACATCTTTAGCATCCACAAAGAGCATCATTCTTATACTATTTCCCCCTTAAACATGCACACAGCAGTGAACCTGGCTGTCAAGCTAGAGATCAAAACAGCTCTATTACAATCATTAATAAAAATATAAACTGTTCAGTGTCTTTTCAGAACAGTCCCAAAAGCTTTCTGCTTGCTGTAAAAAATGTCTTTTTGTTGAGACATTCGATTTTGAATTGCTTCCCAGCATTATTCTTAGCTCACACACAGGAAAAAAAAAAAAGCCCAAGATTTTAGATTTTTTTTCTGAGCTATTCAACTACCTGGTTGAGTTTCTCCCTGAAACAAGCTTCTCCCAGCAGCACTGCATGAGCATTGCTGGTTTGCATCTCTTCCGCAAGTCATTTCACATTTTTAGACGGCGGAGTGCTTATTTCAGCTGAAAGCCACAAAAGGCACCACTGCTGTTGGAGATCCTTAATATCAGCATTTCCCAGTGCTCTGGGCTTCAACTCCCAGTTTAAACAACTCAGTGTTCCATTCTTTGCTGGTTTAATTTCTTTTGAAACTTATATGGAGAGTGCATATTCTCATCTCAAAAAAAATATTATACTAAATATGTGAAAGAGTAAGCTGAATTCAGCACTCAAAATTCTTACAACAATCACAGCACTGAAGTATTTCACTGAGTTTTGATTCTGATTTGAATGGCAAAAGCTTATTTTCATTTAAATATGTTTCTACAGTGTTGGAAGCTGAAGAGTTTCAAAACAAAAGGGGGATAAACTGCCATATTTCATTACCTCCGAGAATAAAATGGCAAAAGCAAACAGAAACCCACCTGTGCTTTTCAACTGCACCTCTTATGTAATTGCAACACATTGCTTCAATTTTGTGCTGACTGTATTTTCTGCTGAATGTACCTGCAACTGATTTCTCATTGCTTTCTGCCCATCTCCAAACACTCTCTTCTAGAGAGGCTGGCACCAATGTGAGCAAACACACGAATATTCACATCTCTGACTCTGATATCAAAAGCCACACTCAGAAGCATACTTTATTCAGATTATATGGTTGAATATCTGAAAAGTCGATTGGAGAGTGCTGCTAAAAGGAAGGATTTCTCTGCTCCCTTGCACACTCTCATCCCTGCTGAATTTAACTCAAAGATAGACCTCCTGCAAACAGTTCCAGTAGACTCCTTGGGCAACAGCCCAAAAGCACTGCTCCTATCTAAAGAACTACATTAATAACACTTTTTTTTTCTCCTGTCAAATATTGAAAAGCACAAGCATAGACAGCAAAGCCATAAAGTAATTTACACGTTTTCAGTGCTGGCAGCTTCATTTTTATTAGCAAAACAGGAAAAAAGTGCTCTTAAAGGAGGAACTTGGCTCTAATCTGGATTAAGAAACTGCTGCAAAGAATCTAAATTGCCTTTAAATTAGCGCAAAAAAAAGTGCAAGACCAAATCCCAGCCTTGTGGCTGTGTTCTGTCGTGGCATAAGTTCTTTATAATGAAATATAGCAAAAGCAAACGAGTGGCACAAGGATTTTAATGCACCCCAGATGCACATTGACAATGATTAAACAGATCAGTACTTGTAGAACCCAAGGGTCTAACTTCACAAACCTTTACTCTAGCAAGCAGCTTCCCTGAAATCAATGGGGGCATTTGCATCTGTAAGGACTATTTATCTCAGCTAAGATCTGTAGGTTTAGGCCACACATTTCTAGTTAAACACTCGCTGCAGCAGAACACACAAAGTCAAATGAAGAACGAAGCGCACCGGCACCGCGAGTTAATTTCCATTTGTACCAGCACGGTTTTTCTCCAGTCCTCTGAAGCATTTGATAGACTGGGCATGTTTCTAAATTGGAAATGTTGGCAAAAATACAAATTTCCTGACGTGAACGAACTGCTACTCATGGATGATAAACAAAATCAATTCTTATTTGCATATTCAATCAGATTTTGGTTTACATATTAAAGCAGAAGATGGTAGGATTTTCACACAGTATATGGATCCCACTCACTTATTCATGCATGTATGCATCCTCTAATCCTTACACATGCTAAAATGAGTCAGAAATACTTTTTGCTGGGCTTTCACCGCACAAAAACACTGTCTCTGCTGCTGTTATCAGCCTTTGCTTTTCATACAGTTTATGATAGCACTCTCCCAAGGCTCTGGAATAGCCCCTGCTCTGTATTAGTTTGCCTTTTCACTAGGCAAAGTGATAGTTTGAATTTTTGAATCGTAATTTAAAAGGTGTGCTGTCAACTCTACATGTAAAGAACAAAACACATTGGAGCAGGCTTTCAAAGGAGCTTCAGTGTGGACTTGACAATTCTGCTTGTAACTGTCGCTGCAAAATTGAATCTAGCTCCCACTGTTAACAGTGAAGCGCTCTGGACCGCAGCTAAAACTGTGTACGTTTAGACTACATGTGTCTATTTTTCAGATACACACTAGGAATTTAAAAATATTCAAATACTGCAATTCAAACTATTTACATAGTCCCGTACCAACAAAATACACAACATTAATGCTGTCCCATACACCACAAGTAGAAGGATAACCAATAAGCCTGTAAGCTGCTCTCTGAAGTACTAAATGCCCACAGCATCTGTGTGACTCGAAGGCAGTCAGCACTGCAAGCAAGTCAACAACAGGTTCAACAGTCTTGGAGGCAGTCTGACAGTCTGGGCATCTCATCTGCATGTAGAAGAGTGTCATATTCAAATGTATATAATTTTGTGCATTACATTAAAAATTGCACTGAAACCCTGTGCTAGCTGCAAACAAGGAAGGTTTTCATGTAATTAAAGAATAAAATCATACAAATGATCAAAACTGAAACGCAGTCTGCTGCAGCAGCCTGAATTAGATCAAGCGCAACTGAGAAGAGCAGCACTGCCTAGGGTATGTGAAATAATCAGGTATGAAATAGTAATGCACTCTCCCAGATGAGTGGCATGCAAAAATCAGCCAGCTGGAAGATGAAAGCTCATATTCGTGCCAGCCCTGATCAACTGAAACATACTTAGCAGCAGTTAAGGAGGTGTTTATTTATCAATGAGATAGGATCTGGACTTTATCCTGCGCAATCTGCTCCAGGTGCCCCTGCTTTAGCAAAGGAGTTGGATCTTTAGGTTTTCCTTACAACCCACATCACTAATTCTTTGCTTCTGTGACTGCAGAAGAGAGCAAGCAGGCAGGCAGGCAGGCAAGCAAGCACCAAATTATGCAGTGCTATTTGGAAGAAAACACAACCCTGTGCTCCCCCGGCGAGTATTTTACCCTCTGTAAACATCAAAGGCATCTTCATGCCCTTGTCAATTGTCTCCTCCGCAAAAGGCAGAGTTGCTGGTGGCCCTGGCTCTGTCCACTCACGTCGCCGTGGGCTGCTGTGCTGTTCTGCTTCTACAGAATGCCTCCCAGTGTCCCTACAGCGTGCTGCAGCACAGCTCTGCTCCCAGCCACAGGAGTCAAACTCTCCTCTGCTTTCCCCGCTTGAAAGAATTTAAACTATCCATACAAACAACCAGAAAACATGGGTTTGATCCAATTAAGCATCTAAGGACTCTGTACATTCATCTGCTAGTACTATATGTAATAGAAATGACAGATTTCCTAAGAACAAGCAGTGAAGAGAGGCAGAGCATTTGTGCTTGGGTTCCTACCTGCTTGGTTAGTTGTCACAGTGACTGACACAGCCTGGTCCTGGCTGGGATTCTGTTTGGACACTCCATTCACCGCCCAGACTTCAAAGGTGTAGTTTGTGTGTGCCAGGAGGTCAGTGATGGAGACTTTGGTGGTCTTCAAGTCGTTCTGCTGGGGGCTGAAGTGCACACCACTGCCACAGGACCGGCAGCGGCTAAGGTCACCAGCACCACACCTCTTGCATACCACGTTGTAGGAGATGTCCTCCCGACCACCTTTGTTCTGGGGGGCAGTCCACTCCAAGTTCACCGATGTCTCATTGACATTGGAAATCAGGTTCTGGGGAGCAGATGGAGGGCCTAGAAAGAAAAATACCACATGGTTTTAGTAACTAAAAAAAAACCTCAAACAAACAAACAAAAAAACCACCTTAGGTCACACTTAAGAGTCCTGGTTGATAATGCACTTGAGTCAAGGACAGTGGGTAGTACGTAGAATTTTACTTCACTGTCTTAAATGAAAGTGAAATATTAACAGGCAAATCAAACTCTGATCTCTACCTGACAAATTAACAGAATTTTCCAACTGTAAAGGAACCCTGAAAGCCCTGCACTGCAAATAAACAAGAGTGGTGTTGCTTTCTTTAGTATTATTTCTTATTAAAACAATTCTGTATTTTACATTTATTTCCCATTTTCTCCCAAGCAAAGCATCAAATGAACAAACTTATGCTTTACTTGAGATTTTCAAGGTCCCCCATTATCTACAGGCAGATTTCTCCTGAAACAATTGACTTTCTGATATTTCTCTCTTTCTAATAGCAGCAAAAGATTTTCTGGAAATGTCGATGTCAGCTCACATTCAGTAAACATTGAGGCCCATCAAGCAGGGAGCCAGACATGGCACTATGGGATGCAGGAAGAAGATCTAAGTAGAAAGCTGGACACAAAACTATGGCTTTGAAGGAGGGAGAATAAAGGCCACGACAGGGGAGCACTGCAGAGTGTGAAAGAAGTCAGGAGGAAAATAGAGCAAGCAGCTGACAGAAGAACCAATGAAAAGAAAACTGGTCAGGAACAAGAGACCCTACAGAAAGCTTGGAAATAAGACTGAATCAGAGACACAAGGTCAGCTCTTGCACCACAGGGACAGGAGACTTTAAGACTCGTAAACATGCTGCCAAACTGTTCCCAGCTGGTTCCAGCATGGGGACTATGGGGACAGAGACAAAGGCAGGATACAGAGGACTTCTCTGGGCAGAGCCAGGTGCAGAGAAGGGGTGGCAGGGGTAGAGCAGGCAGCTCATCCCAGCACTCTCAGCAACCTGCTGCAGAGACCGTGATGGTCATCCTGCCTCCAGCAGTGCCCTACCTTGCTCTGCAACCAAAACACAGGCAGAAACCTTATTTATTTCCTTAGATACCCACAGGCCCCAAATCAATAATCACATTCAAAATGCATAAGAGCAAATCCTGTGACTCTTCATCTTCAGTTGAGGTGAGCCAATTTTTACTATCTTTAAATTTAACAAAGATGATTCAAAGCAACCCATGAAGTAGGTGCTTTATACATCACAAAAACTTTCACTAAGCATTAAAAGGCAGCTTATTCTGAGGCAAAACACAAGGACTATACATGCAATACTCTAAGATGGGACAAATAGTAAATATTGCATTGAATAGAAATTAAACAGAGTGAAAATGAAGCTTGAAAGATACAACAATTCAAACAGGAACACAGAAAAATAGCAGTCCTTAATAATTAGTCATAGTCAGAGCTTTAAATATGAATAATACTAGCAGAAAAATACTGGAAATAATTCTGTAGGAAGTCACAAATTCAATTTTTATTCAAGACACAGGAGAGCCTGAGAAAGCTTCTTAAATTTAATCAAAGCACATTTGATGGTTGGAATTGGAAAGAAGTTCAAACAGATCTCCTAGCACAAGAGGAAGGGGAAAGAAAACTCCTGGCAAATTTCATTCCAGATATTCCATTCCTGCTATTTATTCAATGTTACGAAGCCCAAAAAAGAAAATCAGCCAGCACCAATAGTTTTGCTAAATGTATAATTAATTTATTTATAATCTCTCATATGTCAAAGGGATAAAACCAGCCACAAGCTGAGATGGGAAGTGAACATGTTATGGTGAAATTCTGTTTAAATTATTAAGCTACTCAAATACAGCAGTGAAAAGGTTAAGCCATTAAAAGATGACTATGCTGAAGATTCATTCTTGCTGCCTCCATTCATCAGGTGCATCTATAGGGAAGCCTGAGACCTGAGCACACTGAGGATGACAAGGTTTGGAGGGCTGCATCATGTCCCTAGGTCTGTGCTTGAAGCCACCAGGATCTAGCACATTTGACAGGAGCAGAACTTTTACTTCTGAAGAGGCAGATAGGTTAAGAAGAGAATCTTAAATTACACAGAGGTCAAATGTATTTACTTATCTTCAGTACCTCAGTGAAATTACTCCTCTGCAAGAGTAGCTTGAGCCAGGATTGTTCCTGTGTGCTCACTTCAGATGTAGGCAATTAATATATTCATTTGGAAAAGAGGAAAATCCTCCCTTCCTGCCAAACCTTTGAGTTAATCGGGGCTGACAGGTAGAATTACTGCAAGAAGAGCCCAGGCAGCCTCTGTGCCATGAGCCCTCCTGCCTGCTCCAACAGAGCCCTGCCATTCCTGACTCCTATTTATAGACTGGCAACACTCAGAACTCCTATGAACAAAGCCCTTTGACTCAAAGATCAGTTACCAAACACATGAAGAGGCATTTCCTGCTCCAAAAATGCTTAAAGACCAGCAGAGAAAGAAAAGGGAAATAAATTGCTTTTAATTGCTCTCCATCACGTGGAAACTGAAGTAGAGAGATGTGAGTCAAGTCCTGCACACCTGGACATCAGCTACAGCTATTCCAAGTCTCAGCCCGGTACCTCTGCCCCACAACCAGGTCTCCCTCCTCCAAGAGTTGGGTTTGCATGCTTCCCTGAGCAGGAGAAAGTGGTCTCTGCTTAGCCTGCAAATACACAAACCTCCTTTGCAAAACTACACTGAGAGGGCAGTGAGGCGGAAGACACTCCAGAAATCAACTCAAGCTGCAGTACAAGAACTGCTGATCAGGAACTGAACTAAACCTCATTTACCCCAAAACTCCCCTAACCACCTCACTAAGATTCTGTCTTCAGGACAGGTCAGCACCCAAAACTGACAATATTTGTCTCTCTGCACTACCAAGGAGACAGAATAAGAAACAACAGCCTCTGAATGAAACCAGCAGCCTCAAAGAGACTACCAACCCAAGTGCAAAAAGGTCTGATCTCACCAGAGCAGCTGTTGAAGCTGGTGAGAGATGAGGATGTCTGTCCTCCCAGAGTACCTGGCAGCAGCAAGCCCTGAACAGGGACTGCTCATGTGGGAAATGGCAAAAGCTTTACAGCAAGAAAAGGACAAGGCATTTTCTTACACTTGCTGCACTCACACCAGTGAGAGCATCGCCTCAGAGCACAGCCAGGAGAGCTGAGATAAGGCAGAGCCAGCGCAAACACCTCTGGTCCCTGAGCAACGCCCACCTCTGCCAGGAGTTCCCACTTGTCGGGGAGATGTTTATGAATCAAAGCACTCCTCGGGAGGAGCGTTCACACAGCCACAGTCAGGATCTGAAAGAGGTGCCTTTTAGCTCAGATACAGCAGGCAGTGTGGGGTTAAACTCAGACTTGCTCTGATGTCCATTAAGATATTTTCCAAGGCTCTAGGTCCAGTTTCACATGGGAAAATGTGCCAGAATGAATCAAGCTCCTGAGAAGCAAGAAGTCAGTAATTAGTATGTGGGACAGGGCATTGCAGTGTCTAAACAGAGACGCAACCGAGCGGAAAACCAGGGAAGCAGATGCTTGCAGGTCACAGAGACGAGTGCAGCACCTCCAGCATGAAAAGGAAGATGTGGGGGAGTCTCCCAACACGGAGCTGACATTACAGAGAGAGGAAAAGTAATTTCTTTTCTTGCTGGAGCATAGTCATCAATGGAGCTGTTGGCACGGGGAGTGGGGAAGAGTTTCAGATTGATGGGCCTCATTTCAAATGTTGAAACACAGGGCGTATCTGCTCTTTCAATAGTGATCAGGATTTGCTTTTTTTTTCTGACAGCAAAGCTACTGCCAACAGATGAGATGCAAATCCTTTCAGGGCTGTGGCAGGCTGGAAATGCCAGCATGGTTTCAAGATGAACCCAGCTAGCAGGATCCTGCAGGAAGAGCATCCTACAACCAAACCTTGTCCCTTACACAAAGCCTTCTGTCCTCATGCAGAAAAACCCAGCTATGGGGCAAGTGAGAGGGAATACAAAACTGTACCACTGAAACTGGTGGTAACATTTGTGATTTTGTCCTCAACCTCACAATTTACAATATTTTCCTAAACACCTGTTGATGGAAGGATGCTGTTTCCTGAACCATTTGGCACTCGAAGCATGGATGTCCAGAAAAGCTTAAAAATGCAACAGTTCATTAAAAAAAAAAAAAAGGGCAGAAAAAAAAAAAACAAAACCCAAGTTTAGGTTTGTAAAACAATGAAGTTCATTTTATGAGGTTAGGAAGCCAAGTGCTCTCACTTTCCTTGCTCAAGACAACAGACTGTGAGAGATAAATCTACAGAGCTGCCTGAACATCTCCCATCAGGGACTGCAAAGAGGACACGGCCTGGAAGCCAGACCCCTCATCCAACCCCTTTACCAGGACAGGGGAGTGCTCCTCTGTGGGAACACAGGGAACGGAAGTTTTTCATTTGATTCCTTCCTGCAGGTCCATAAATCTTGCTTCACAATAAACTCATCAAAATCAACTGAGCCATGAAGAAAATGGAAAGGCCTGGGTGGAGCAGTTCATTGTGTGTGTCAGGACTGAAGGAAACACTGAAAAGTCTGTTTAGCAACTAATGATCTTTGTCAAGCTAATCTTACTATCTTCCTCAACCCTCCTATTAGATTTACCTAAATGTGTTAGGCAATCCAGGTTGTTTGCTCTTCTGTTGCTGCAATAAGCTATAGCTGTGATAACTCTGTCTCCTTCACCCGCAGACAGATCTCTCTGTCTTAAGGACACTGTTGGATGCCATGTCAAATGAATTCTCAGGAAAACTAGAGCTTCTAGGAGGTTAATAGTATGAGCATTACTTGTAAACTCAAACAACTGATGCGTTTTAGCAATCCCACCACCATCTCAGGCTACATTTTAACTTTTTATCCATGAATATTTCTCTCCCTCCCTATTCCTATTAAATACTCCAGTCCCTCTCCAGTCAGAAGCCTCCCACACATCACTGCCAGTCTGATAAGAAGCCTGATGAAAACCATGACAAGAGACACATACTAATCCCTGATGAGCTCACTCCTGCCTTCCAGAGCTCTGGACATTTCCAGGTGCTACACTGTATGGCAGCCCTCCGCAGACTACGGGTCTCTGTGATTCATACCAGGGGCCAAGCTTGGTCCAAGCACTGAAGAGACTTACATAGCAAGTTCTTCACTGTGGAAGCTCTATGTGAGATTTAACCAATGTGTGTGGAGGTGCAGGTGACAGGAGCCCAAGGCTGGGAAGCAAAGTAGGCTGCAGACTAACCCTGGGCATAACAACGTCTCATCAGCAACCTGTTCATTTGCAAGGAAAATAATGTTTTGCATTTACATCAGCTGCCCTTCAACTGAGGGACTGCCAGAGGTTATTGGCTCAAAGTTTGGCTGCTATTCAGATGCCAACCTGCTGAGGAAGTTATCCCAAAGCTCTGTTCTTCCTGACACCAAAAGGGTAACATACAGAAAGTAGATTTAGTCTAGATCTAAAGAAGACACTTTCTACACTGAGAGTGGTGAAACACTGGTCCAAGTTGCCCAGACAGGTGGTAGATGTTCCATCCCTAGAAACACTCCTGGTCAGGCTGAACTGGGCTCTGAACAACTTGTTCTAGCTGAAAACATCCCTGATGACTGCAGCGGGGTTAGATTAGTTGAATTTTAAAGGTCCTCTCCAACTCAAGCTGTCTACGACTCTATGAACTGTATGTAATTCAGGCTGGTGCAGCTGGCAAAATCATTATGCCATGGACAAGGAAAAGCCATCCTGAATGCAAGGAACAATTTCAAAGGCAAACAGCACAAAGATGATTATCTGCAGCCAAGTGAATATTCCTGCTCCCCTCAGGGATCTGTTGAGCCCAGCCCTTCCACCCATGCCAAAAGGAAACTGCAAGAACCAGGGCCCCTATATGCCCAAGGACAGAGTCTAACCAGCCTGCACTGAAACCGCAAGTTCTGTAACACTGCAAGACAGCAGCTCCTCCCTGACAAACTCCATAGACTACAGACCCATGTCAAAGGGTCTGCTGGAGCTGGGCTCCCAAAACTGGAGGAGCTCCAGCAAGACAGGCACAATTTGTCAGGCATGCAGACACCAGTCAAGCCAGCTCCCCCTTTTCTCCCCAGAGCTGTAAACCTGACCCAACTACACAACTGAAAAAAAAAAAAAACCTCTGGAAACTAACCCTGGGAGCAGAAATGCAAGCACACTGTGCTGGGGAGCTCTATTTAAATGGTAATGACAAAGTTTTTAATATCCCTGGTTTTACATCCTCCTTTTTTATTACTGATCTGCCCAGCAAGGTGCTGCTCTAGATGTCTCTGTGGGTGTATGCAGTAAATTCAATTACAGCTCTCTACAGCTGGACCAGACAGACTTGTTTGACATAAAGAATACTGTCTTCGCTAAACCAGTTAATTCAGTTCAGCAACACTGTATGGTTAGGAGGTGTGGATTAAAGGACAGAGAAAAGAAATATATTATTTTCAGCAAAACAGCTCCCAAATTATTTTGTTGACCAATAAAATGCCGAGAAATAAGGAGGTTTTTGCAGCTCGGCTCCATGCTGTCCGAGGATACCAAAATCACACGTTTAGACAGCTAGCACCTCCAAAGTTTGGCCAAACAGCTTTTGTTCACTAAATCTATACGTAAAATAAAAAAAAAAAAAAAAAAATCACATACACACACACAAAAAAACCCAAACCCAACTGAATAAAAAAACCCCAAACTCCTTTTCTCAGCAGTCCTGAGGACAGAGCACTGAAAATAAAGCACTGGGCCTTGGTTTGGCCAACACTGTCAGACTTAAGTAGCCATTCTATACTACTTTCTCAGGTTGGGGGAAAAAAAATAAAAAAAAAACCCCAAACCCACAAAACAACACACCAACCCAAAATCAACCACTTCAGAACAGGGTTCTGACACTTAATGCTTTTAAAGTGAATTTAGCACTCATGAGAAATCCACTCTGATGGCACTCCAAATAAAGCACTCTCTAGTCCTGAGCAGCTACCTGTCCACAATCTTCTGTCACCTGTCCACAATCCCCTTGGCAGAGGGCTCCTGACCAGGAACAACTCTTTCTGTGTCAGCTCAGTCCTCAGCCATTAATAGAGGTAGGGTTCTGGCAGCAACATCACCCATTAAGAACTAAACCGATGTTATCAGTGTTTACCACATCTTTTTACTACTAACCTATGGTATGGTTAATATTTATTACCTTGAAAGGTCTGTCTGGGGAAGGAGAGCTATTAAAAATTCAAGCTGAAAGCCACACTCTCCATGGAAGTGCTAATGGAGATATTTCAAATATACACCCTCCAGAAGGCAAGCCTTCATTACATGCATCCTGCCAGTCAGTCAACAGATCAGTGCATTTTATACCCTCTTTTAAAAGAAAGATGCTTTCAAAAGGTATGTGTGCGACTCGGTAACAAGCAGGATGAAGCTTTTGAGCCTTGGAAGGAGAAAATGATTAAAAAAATAAATTTACTCGGACTGTGTGTGTGCACATGTGTAAAAGCACATTTATCAGGTACCGGATGTCTCCGCTGCCAGGGCAATGGATAATTATTTTCAAGCAGGTTGTCACCCTGCATTCGGTTCGCCTTTGCCTGACGGTGTGAAATCGGAAGGAAGCTTCATTGGCAATTCCCACCAGACATCAGAAAACCTCAAGCATGTAGAAGAGACTTTAATCTTCTTTAACCATTCCTGCACTCTCCTTGAGGAAAATTTCGCCTCTCTCTTTTGAGGCAGAAAAAAGTCGACCGCAGCTTGATAAGGTTTAAAAATTATTCTAGCAAACAAACAACAACAAAAATAATACAATAACCTTGCTTCACCCTCAGACTGAGAAAACCCTATAAACACACAGTTAAATGCTGCAGAGTACCAGCTCTGGGTGTTTGTTAATCCAAGTCAATCAAGGCAGAGCAGCAAGCTTCAATGGGCTTGGGACCAGGGCTGACAAAAGGATCCTCTTTATGAGCCTGCTCCAAAGACGCTGACCCACTTCATCTCCGGTGCTTTCAAAGGGATCGCAGGGTATTCAGAAATCTTGAGCTAATTTGCTACATAATAAACAAGATTCATACGAGAGGGAAGGCTGCTATGACTCACCGTTGTTTAAAAGGAGCCTGGTATGAACTGGCCTGTTTGGAATCGGCAGCTTGGCCTTGGCTATACTACAGAGGAGCAGTTAAGTCTTTGATAAGTTTGGGCAGCAGGAGGCACCTGGGAATAAGCATCCAACTGCCTAATAGCAAGAAAACCTAATGAGAAATGCACTATTAGAAGCAATAGAAAGTCAAGCACATCTGCTATACAGGATCTGAAAGGCAGCTTTTGTGTACAATGCCTCAAGAAGAAAGAGAACAAATAAAGAGGTGTGAAAAAGAAGAGAGCCTTACAATAACCAGCTCCAAAGATCTTTGGAGCAGATCTACAGAGAACAATGAGATGTCACTGGAAGTCCATCATGTGCCTTTGAAGGGGCTAGCTCACACTCCGAGGCAGACTCTGATGAGGCTTTCATTTGTGTTGCCAGCCTTGCCAACGTGAGCACACTGCTGCTACTCTCTCAACAAGATACCTTTACTGTACAGATCACCTTTGACAACTCTAATTGATACTCTTTAACTTGACCATGATCCTAAAATGCACCTCCCAGGAGGCCGGGCTGAATGCATAGCAGAGTTTGATACTTTCAGACTGGATGCAAACAGTAATTATTAAATAATCAATCTCTTTAAACCCCATAAGGTCCCTCACTAAAGTATCTGGCAAAGCAGTGCCAGGCACAGCCTTACAAAATAAAAGCACTTTGGCCTCTTCTCTCCATCTCATAAAGCTTCATTAAATCTGTTCAACTGTGGAGCTGTCAATAATGCTTCAGTATGTGAGCTGTGAAGCCCTTCAGAGAAGCGTTTGCTGTTGCTCTTTAACCATTTGAAAGGCAACTTGCAACACTGAGTAAACACCTGGGCTGTGCAAATTTAGGCTGAGAAGTAAGGCCCACACTTTGCTGTAACAGTTGTAGATGTTGCTGCCAGATGTTGATTCTTTCAGCAGTTGTGATCAGGGCTCCTGCTGCTGTGGGTTAATTTACACAGGCAGTTCAGACAAACCTCTCTTCTTCTCGGCCTGGCTATTCCTGACCATTTATCATTATAGATTATGTTTTTACAACTGTTGAGACCACAGTCAGTCTGCAAGATGCAGCAGCCACTTAGAGTATCAGCCATCTGCTCTGCTTCCGTCCCCTTATCCTTTCTGCACACCACAACTAAGTTTTAACACAACTGATTTGGTAAACAATTCTTAATTTACTTAGCCAAGACTCCTTTGACTTAATGGGAGTGATGCCAAGCTGAGGATCTCAGATCAGTGCCAACGATAAAATGTCCATTTCACTGGCATGTATGATTTCTTGTTTACTTGCCAAAAGAACCCTACTTTACCTGCTTCACAATAGACTTTGCCCCTTCCACCTGAAGAACAATCCAATTGATTTTTCTTCTTCTCTCCAAGTTAAGCAAAGAGGTCCAGTTACCACTGGCAGAGCTGTGGGAAAACTGGTGTTTGCAGGTGCCACCCCCACAGGATTCTCTTCCAAAGACCACCACAAGAACAATTTGGATCACCACATGCACTAAGACTCAGTGTCTATTCTAACATGCTATGCTGTAGACAATGCCACCTCTGTTCTTTCACACTCTTGACATAAAAAGAATTCCACTGTGGATACCAGAAAGTTATCTGACAGTCTGAGAGGAAAGAAATCCAAACAGGAAAATAAGTTGTTCTGTCATTGGCCCATCTGCTGAACTTTTTATTCAGTTAGCCTTCTAATTTGCTTCAACAGAACTGGGTCTTGACTAACCAAATCAAAGCCCCCTTGTAATTGAGTAAATGTCTCTGTTAATTTAAGGCTCTGGCTAGAAAACCAGAAGACAGCTAATAAACAGTCTCTCTATTTAAAGAAGTGATGATTTTAAGTCTGCTGATTATAAACACACATTGTCAAATTACTCCTGTCTCTTCTCTCCGAGCCATAACCACTCCCCTTCTTATTCAACATCTTCCCATTCCTTCAGCCCATCATCACAGATGAGGGGAGACAGCCCTCTCCTTTGAGATTCCAATCCCCTTCTCTCTCTCTGGCAGCAATGGACAGTCTATTTTCCCAGCCCATGTGAGGAAGGAATGGGGGGGAGGGAATCATTCTCTCCATATTACCTCCCACTTCAGCTCTCGCAACTGCCATGCTGCACCTTAAAAAGCATTTTGACATCTGTTTACGTAATAAACAACCTTATATGACTTTTAAAAGAATAATTTTTAAAAAGTACAGGCATACTAAAAAAAAAAGGAAAAATCATACTGCAGGTTTAACTTCTGAAGATGAGAGGCTGTGTTGGCATATACTTCATGTTATAGACAATGGGCTCCAAGAGCATACGTTAGACTGAATTAGTGCAGGAGGAGTGCAGGAAACAGAGCAAAGCCCGTGCAAAGCTGCCTACAACAAACTAGCCAGCATGACTGTGCATGACTCTTCTAAAGGCTGAACCTGTGATAGCCCGCATCTGTCTGGAAATTTAGAAGAAACATGAGAAGTCAGGCTGAAGGAAAAAGAGCACATTTGTTTATTTAGAAGTCTAAGCAATCATAATAAACATATGCTCAAATAATCATCTCCTGTGTAACAACTCATTTGCAAGCATAGTTATTAGGTAGGTAAATTCAGTCTTTTTTGAAAATGCAGGCCAAATATTTATCTTTGAGATACATTAAATGCAACACAAGATTGCCCTAAGGGCATGTATTGGGCTACAACCTTCACAAAATTCAAGTGTTTAGACCCTTCAGACCTTTTTAAAAGCCTTGACCTTGGGAACAAATGAAGGACGGCGTTATATTAATACCCATTCAAATTTTAACACCACAGTCACACAGCTCTAGTGGAATCCACGTTGGGTTTCCACTGTAGATTGCTCATCATTTCATTATGGTTCATTATGCTGATAACTGTCAGAAAGCATTAGAAGCAGGAGCCTTGAGTAATGGCACTGAAATGGTAATTTAAAAACAATATACTTTCTAGAGGAAATACAGCAGTGAACTAAATTCAATTAGAAGAGGCGAATGTAAAGACAAGTAAGTGAGGTTTGATGTTTGAAGTCAGCCTCTTCGATTTCTTCCTAACCTAAACTGGAGAAAGCCCTTTTAAAGCAGGCACTTTTCTCTTGCATCTCACTAAATTTGCTCTCATTATCTCTGAACTTCTTCAGTATAAACCACCTTAAATGCAACTGCTTTAGAAATATTTTGGGCTGCACCAAAATATCAATCTATCAGTCAGCGTTTGGGTGGCACAACAGACTGAATTATTCAGGGTCATTTACTGAGACAGATTTCAAGCTGGACAGTCCATGCTGGTAATCTTTCTTTTGTAATGGCCTCCCAATTAAAAATCATTAATAATCGGAATCGAACAGAATCTAAACAATACAAATCCATCCTGTTCTCACTCATAACGCAAGCATTGTCTGTTAAGGAACAGTTAGAGATTCCCAACTCATTAACAGTGGGGACACAGGACCAATGCCCATTAACTTGGGTGGGAACTGCACCTGCGCATACCCAGCTGCCCTGCACAGAGCATTTCCTTACATAGAAAGAAATCCAGGGATGAGGACCAGGACCGAGACTGATTGATTACCAGCCTCATAGATTTGTGTGTTGGTAAAGTAATTTATTCTTCATTAGACTGGTAATCTTATGAAAGTCATCCTCTTGGCAAATACTGAAATATAATGAAGGTCTCAAACATTCTCTTAAAGAGTTGCCTTAACATTATCCGTGCAAAGCTTCCAGAAAGGAAACACATCTGTGTTTTCCACAGCTTATGCTCAAGTGTTACAGGTCAATCACAGCAACTCTGTGCCCAGACACAGAGCTGATGAGCCCTCTGTGCTTTGCAGCTGAAAGTCTAAACTCCTGAGTAAGGCCAAAGCACAAGAGTCAGTGCAGATCTGCTCCTCAGGGGCCCCAGACATGCAGATAATCATGCCCATGATGAGGCAAGTCTGAGTGTAAAAATGCATAAGTAAATGTGTGTGTGTCCTGGCACCTATGCCTGGCCTTCCAACAGAGCCTACTCCATTGTATCCTATGCTCGTGTCCTGCCATGTTCTACTCCTATGTCTAAGTGCTTTAAAACAGGCATAACTATGCATCATAGCAGAGCTAAAATAGAGCAGAATACTACAAGCACGGTTTGAGTGATTTGTTTGGTAGGATGCCTGGCTCTTAAAAGTCCACAGTGAGAGATGTCAACGGGAAAACTGTGAAGCACCTCTCCTGACCAGTGCATCAGTAAGTAGGCATTGCTTTTATGATTTACCATGGGAACTGCAAGAAAAGAAAAGAAGAATAATTCTCCAATTTCCCTTCATCCATGAGCGCAAACAGGCTAATGGAAAATCCTGACGGTCTTCCTCCCTCAACCTAGAAAGCAAGGTAAGTGATGAGGCCAGCTAGTCTATTACTAAAGGAAATCAATAACCAAGGGTCAAAGCTTTACAAAAACACATCCTAAGAAGGCTGAAGTTCTTCCTCTCAAAAAGTGTTTAGAAATAATAAACAAAGGATCAATCCCCAGTCCATTCCAGGTGCTCTCTCCAAATGACCCAATGTTGCATTTATTCACCTGGTCTAATAGTTCTCCAAGTGAACAGAAACCTGATTTTACAAACCAGTGGAGCAGAGTCTATCTGTTTGCTAGAAGAACGGATCTCAGATACTGTGTTTTATTTCTTCATTAGTGCACCGTCACACTGAGTGATTACCAAATGCAGGGCTGAATGAGAATACCCAGGTTAAAGAGAGCGTAATGAACAAAGAAGGTGCCTGATTACTATGGCTGTCAGCACAAGGGAATTGGGTTTGTCACCTGGTTTAACCAACTGGTAAGAACTGATTAGAGCCTGAATCTGTCTGAAGGAACCTTCGATGTTTATGCTCCCTTCTGTCTCCACACTTCATCAGGAAAGGCAGACAAAAGAGGAGCTTCTTCCAGAGGAGCTTCCTTCAGCAGAGACCTTCTAAATACTTTGTCACTCATCTTAAGTGCATGGGCAGAATGCTATTCAATGTGGAGACCACAGCAAAGGCCTTAGGAGCCTCTTGCACCCCAGTGCAGAGGTGCACCACACACACAGGGCTGCATTTTGTGCCTTTGCAGGTACCACCATCACAGCAACACTCAATCACTGCTAAGGTAGACCTCAAGGAGGAAACGTCAGTGAGATCAGTGGTGAGGGAGGGAGTAAAGCTGCCCTACAAGCTAGCTCAGAAATAACCTCCCTATCTTCCTTCACCTTGAATCACAGAATAAAAAAAAACCCAGAAGGCCTCAAGCTACAGGAAAACTCTAATCTGTGAAATGCGACTTCCAGAGACAGGACTGTGGATGAAATTCTTCACATCAAATCCTCCCAGGCTGTTGCGGAGATAAAGACTGAAGCCAGCACCATGGCCCCTGCCTTTTCCTCCCTCTTTGTATTTTCAGGGTAAAAGATCAAGATCAGGGACTTCAGTCGTGACTGGCCTCCAATGGCAGGAACGGGGAAGGGTGCCAGAAACAGTTCCAAGACTTGACAAAAAGAGCTCATTTTGCAAAACAAGCAAACATACATCTCATTTGCTCACAATTCCCCCATCTGGAAGTGTTTTGCTCTTTCCTCATACATTTACTTACTGCACATATCTATTTAAATTCAACTAGTTGATTACTAATTTGATTTCAATTTAGTCAGGACATCACTCACAGGGCTTTATAAGAAACTTTTGCTGGTATAATGTTATTTAGGGTGCCTCATCTGAACAATAGTTTTATTTTTGCAAAAAGACATTTTTCTTATCATAATGGGGAAGTTTTATATGTCCTAGTGTAAATTGTGTTACAATATGTGTGTTCCTTCCCCGCTTCAGCAAGGTTTCACAACACAGACCCCCATCCCCAGTCAGTGTTTGGCAAAGGATATATAGACCTCTCTACTTTCCTGCTAAGCCAAAGCAGCTGCTCCTGGCTATGCCCAGACCTGCTTAATCACTACCCAGCAAAACTCACTGCTGAAAAGGAGAACACTGAATAAATGATGGAATCGAGGGGGTGTAGGTAAGGGTTGAATGCTGGCTTAGTTATGGACATACTTTGTTTCTGCCTTGTAAGGGAGAAATTAAGATTTAAGTAAATGTGAGTCATCTCTCCAGAATTAATTTGGAATATATTGAAGTGCTACAGAAGAAATATCTCAGCCTTCTCTCACTCAGAGACACAGACTTGCTACGTAAGTATAGGGCTGAACTCCCAAAATCTGGAACCATTTCCAATAGATTTCAGGAAAAGCCACACATGGATATCATCTGCTAAAATACAGCCCCTTCACTTACTGCCTCAAACTGATCTGCTACTATAGACATGAAAAATACAGATGATCATGACTTAACATCAAGGCATGCCTGGAACCTCAGGTCTTTGGCTGTGTGAGCCATTAATCAAAAAAGAGGACAATGAGTTGTTCCAGCAACCCCATGGGTGTGCTCAGTACACTGTGCCTCTTGTTCTCCCTGAAACTAAAACGAATTCCATTTGTGGTACCTGGTGTGGATTTATCTGAGGGATAAAATAAACTATACTTTGGGGGTTTGATTCATTAAGGCTTAAGATTTTTTATTACCATCTCTTTCAGGGGAACAATATGATGTTTCTAAGGGTCAGCAGCTATAGTTTGAACAAATTAGACATATAATGATATTATAAATACAACCAATTTGGTCTAGGTAATATAATTAAGGGAAAAGCTTTCAAAATTTCAAAAACTGTCAAGACTTAGAGAGATAAAAGGTGGTGTGAGGTACTGAACAAGTCCTCAGGCAAGAGCTTAGGGTTGTATTTTATTTCTAGCTCGGTTACAAATGTGTGCAAATCACTCCTCTTTTGCAGCTCTGTCTCCTCCCAGTCTCCTAATTTATTTAGGCCAGAAACTCTCAAGGGTCAGTGCAGCCATACTACTGTTAAGAATTCAGTGCTGAGAACCAACACTTTCTCTCCCAGAAGCGCAAGCCAAAATGCAAACTGCACCTGCAAAGGACTGTAAGAGCTACTGAACATTGCTCTCAGAACAAAGTAGGACACTTCTTAGAGACACAGGTCTTCAGGTAGTATTTACTACACACACTCTCAAAGAAAGACAGAAAAGGAAATAGATGATTAAAGGGGAAGAGACTGTTCAAACACCAACTTACGAGTGCAGGGCATGGAGGCAGCATCATTTTCAGCTCGGAAAAAGCCCCGATCACAGGTGCAGGAGGTAGAGCCTTCCCAGATGGAGTAGCTGTGAGGCGGGCATTTGGCACAAGCCACATCTGTCGAGAGCGCCTTGTAGTATCCGATCTTGCAAGCTGGATGGAGGAACAGGAAGAGAGAGTGTTACTTGCCCAGGCTGTGATCATAAATTGCTAGCTTACTTATTCAAAATCAAGGCAAGAGACATTTCAAAGAGATCTAATGATGTGCTCTTAGCCACAGGTGAAGAATTAACAATCATCACATGCTTAATGAGTAATCCTATGTCAGGGGATACTGGTTTCTAATTCCAACAAGAGCCATTTCAAAAGCTGGCTTGGAGATGATAAAAAACCCTAAAAATTATGCTCTTTTATTGACACTGCCAGAAAATCAGCTGCCTCTTTGTGCCTACTCTGGAGTTGCATGTTGCTTAACCCATGTCCACCTGCATTCACACACACACACAGAGCATGACAAAAGGGGAGCAATTGGTTTATTCTATGACCACTTAAGGAATGGCAGCTGACAGTCAGAGACTGCCAATTTTTAAGAGGGAGTGGGACGGGAACCCACTGGGATTGGCAGCAAAGCCCTCAGCCCAACATGCCTGGAAATGGCACGTCTCCTCCTGGCAAGTCTGCATTTATTTGGCTCCTTCTCCCCAAGGGAGGAAATCAGCAACGCACTCTTCTCCTCAAAGCCAGGCACAGCAGTGATTGCACCGCTGCCACTAGTGTCCCACATGCAGCTGGCAAGGTCTTGGTGACATCACCTTCAGAAACACCATGCTTACATGAATGGTTACTTTTACATCACTTGGAAAAAACTCATTAGCATCATTAATAACACATTTTATTAGTGGCTAATGGCTATGCCATCCTAGAAATGTCTCCCTTGACTAGGGGGAAACTACCACCATCACCACTGCCTTTCAGCACTTCAGAGTACAGAGAAAACACCCAGGGAAAAAAAGAATGGCTGTTCACAGTATTTACCATGTCTCACATCACATCATTTATCACCTATGCAGATGTGTTGTGGTAGGCCTGAATGGGCCAAAATGGGCTTATACATGTCCTGGCTTGCCCAGACATGTTTCTCTGCTCTCCCTCCTTCTGCTATAGAAAGAAGCAACCATGGAAAGGAGGACAAAGAACCTGGAACCACTGAGTCTAAGGACCCTGGCTTGCCCAGACTTGTTTTGCTCCCGTTTACATCTTGTGGTAAACAAGGTACACTTGTGCCTACCTCATGCCATGCCTATGTTTTTCCCAAATTTTATAAAGCAAGCCTATGGCTCCACTTATTACGGTCAAGCAAGGCTAACTGCCATTCTGATTGGCTGTTCTGTGTCCAAAGGTCCATCAGTCTCAGGCTTCACTGATAAAAGAGATGAGGTAACACAATGTGCTCTGCTGTTGTGTTTGTGCTTGCCTGCTGCTGCCTGCCACCATTGTGCTCTGCTTCTCGCAGTGTTCTACATTATTGACTTCTCATCCTGAATTGCTTGGAAACTGCCTGCCCCAAGTTTACCAGGAACAGGCTCTAAATGCCTCCATGTGATAGGCCTGCATAGCCAGCTATGACATCCATGCTGAGATTGCATATGGCAAGACATCCTGCCTGCACCTGAAAGTCTCCTGCCAAGACAGGAAGTCCTGGAGGTACACAGATCGTCTGGAGAAATCAGGACCAGGTCAGAGATTGTCTGCTTCCTTTCCCCAGCATCCTGTGAAGCCTGGGCCTCAGAGGTCAACAAGACATTGACAGAATTCCTTGCATGTGTTTGTGTACTGTCTGAAGCTGGAGATAGTTTTTGTGCATAAATACTGAAAGCCTCTTGTAATTTACCAATTGCCTTCTGCCACAACAAGAAAGGAGCTTCCTTGAGTCCATCTACTGGGCAAGCAGTATATTGACTGCAAGAACCTTCTCTTCCAGTTCAATTATGTTTAAATGTTTATATTTTTGCTATTTATTTCTTAAATGTTCTAGATCCTTTATGCAATGCTTTCCATGACTGTTGCAAGAGAACCTGATTATTATTAGTTAGTAGTCAGGGTGGTGAGAGTTCTGAATATTGAAAGTTAATAAACAATATTAATTAAAAAAAAAAATATCTTGCATCTATTAATTATCCCTCCGTTACAAGAGGTCACTGTTTCCCTTCTCTGCACAGCCTTCAGCACATGTGGTACAGGCCTCACACAGATGAGACTCACCCATTCTGTTTTAGAATCATAGACTGCTTTGGGTAGGAAAGGACTTTTAAAAGTCATCTAGTCCAACCACCCTGCGATAAGCAGGAACATCTTCAACTAGATCAGGTTGCTCAGCACCCCAATCAAGCTCACTTAGAGTATTTCCAGAGGTAACCTAAGGCAGTGTCTCGCCACCCTTCCATCTAACCTAAATTTCCTCTCTTTCAGTTTAAAACCATTACCCCTTGTCCCATCCCAAGAGGCCCTTCTAAAAAGTCTGTCCCCGTCTTTCTTATAGACCTCCTTTAACTGTCAAAAGGTCACAATGAGATTGCCACAACCTGTTCTACCCTTCTCTTAGTCCTCTCTCTTCTTTCCTTCTGTTATGAAGTGAGAAATGGAAACATATTTTAGCAACGCATTCAGTAAAACAGTGTGTTACTTCACTTTTATTAACCAGTATGGAATTTCCATAATGAGTCCTAAATTTACAACACGCATTGGGATTCCTGTCCACTGTTGCTGGACCAAAGGGTCTTACAAAAACATTGCTCGACCAACCAAGATTCATGCTTCCAGAGTTTACCAGCATCATGCTATTAGATAAGGTTCAACATGCAAGGTGCTTTTTGGCCATGCTTCAAACTGCCTTGGGGTTTCAATTAAAGTCAGAAGTCACAGCTTTGGCATGAAAAATAAGGAAAGGTCAAACCCAGCCTCCCCACATTGGAGACAATTAGTCCCCGGACACAAATACGAACCCACTGCAGCCAGGCAGTCGCAATAACTTGTGTGAAATAGCTTAACCTGCTTGTGGTGAGAGCTGCTCAGGAAGGAAAAAAAAAAAATCCACCATGGAAAATTACCTTTCATTTTTTGACACGATTTGCAATATCTGGTTGTACTATTGCTACACATCATCTTGTGCCTGGCTTAACAACAGCAGCAGTCAAGGGGCAGATGTTGATCTGAGATATTATTCCCGATTTTCTCTGTCAGCTCAGAAATACAGCTAAGTCTGTATGTGACCAGGACAGATCCCAACAGGCAGAATCCTACTGCCATAAAGACAAGGCATGGAAGAATAGAATATTAGGGGAGACCAGGATGACTGTTCTTACCCACAAAATTCTTTCTATTATTGAAGATTTTAAAATAAAACCTAGAACCTCTTATATCACTGCTAATATGAGCATCATAGTTCACAGAAATTATTAAACACAAATCAGTCTTCAGCATCTTCCTGGTAATAAAACACTCATGACAATCCAGTGCAAGGCTGAAGATCCAGCTTGAGCTGTAACGGGCTGTTGGAGAGGCAGGAAAACATCACAGGCAAAGATTTTTGAGACTATTCCTCCTCACCATCTTTTCAGACTCAGTGTTTTTAAAAAAAAAAAAAAAAAAAAAAGAGAGAAAGAAAGAAGGATTCAACAGATACTCCAAGGTCAACGGTCTGTAATGCAAGGTTATCTTTTCTCCCCCTTGGTTTTGGGTACTGTATTTTGCTTTCTACTATATTAAGCCAAGATCATTAATATTTCAAGCCCTGAATAAACCTCTCCAAATGCAGTGGCTGTTCCTGAAGCGCACACAGCCGCTTTTGCTTCAAAAAGCACCTACTCCCAAACACTTAATTTTCCTCATTTCAGTGTGCTCTGAGATTCACCCACCACATTTCAGCACGTGGCATAAAAAGACATTAGAGAATGTGTTGTACAAAAACCAGTAGTTCTTTGCCCTTAAGAGCTCTGTGGTGCTGTGCCTTAAGAACTCGAATCTAATCCTGTAAAAGCTGTTGGTAGCATGAAGTACTGCTGACACACCTATTACAGCCAGCACTGTTACAGCTACAGATGGGCTTTTTTGGAAAGTTAATGATTTAGTAGGGAAACAAGAAGCCTGCACAGAACCTGTTCTATGGAAGTCTTTATTGCTTGCTCATGACAAATCTTCCTGTGGCTTCTTTTCTAGGAAGGATTTGCTGGGTGAGACCTGGCATGAATGGGCTTCTTATAGGGCTTTCGAAAAATACCATTGTAAAAAGATTAGTTCACATGTGCAATGCAAACCTTGAATTCAGTCCTTAGCTTTGCCTTAATTAGTTCTGTTAGGGTTTTTGGGGTTTCAGGATTTCTTTAAAAACAAACTTACACACACACTCAAGACAATCTTTTCTCACATTCTGATCACCCACAAGGTTACAATGATCTGTGCTAGATCCAAAGAAAACTAAGAAAAATATTTCCAGCATGGGAAAAAGAGCTCAGTTTTCCCCCTCATTAAATCAGCTTGAAGTAATTATGTGAATATCCTTGAGTTCTAACATTAAAATGTATTTGGCTTCTCTTTCTCTCAGAGGGAGAAAGCATTTGTCAGATGCTGCTGGTCATTATTATATATCCTTTTGAATTTACCAGAACGATACATGTTAAAAGTATGAACTCTGCTCTTAAGAATCTCAGTACTTCAGTGAAATCTGAAGTTCTCCCAAGCTGTTTTTCCAATTCCATCTTCTTAATAAAACATGATTTGCAAACTTGGGGCTTGCTAAAAAAAAAAAAAAAAATTAAAAAAAAATTAAAAAAAAAAACCAAAATGAAAATAATGTCTGTGTGGGTCACAATGTCTGCTTGCTTGGTTTCTCCAAATGCTGAGTTTTCTGTTACAAATTTTCAGTAAGAAATTTCAGAATTGAATACCTCATCTCAGTGGACAGGGTTCTAGTCACAGATACAGCAAAATATATGTATTATACCAGATTTAACTATTTTAAAAGCCGTGTGTGAGTGCATTAAAGAATTACTCTTAAAGTTGTTTGAAATAAAAAATACTCCCAATCATGCCCCTAAAATTGGTCCTTCTTCCTTGTTAAAATGGCAATGCATTTTGCCATCAGTTTGGAAAAGGCTTGACATGCTGAATAGTTCCTTACACGTGCATACACATGAAAAAGAGCACAATGTTTTGGCAAAGCAAAGCATCCAAGTCTCTTTGTTGATGAGTTCCCAAATTATTAAAAATACACTCCATCTCTAATGTGAGGTGTCCTTGCCCATGGCAAGGGGATTGGAGCTAGATGATCCAACCCCCCCTGCTAAAGCAGGGTCACACAGAGCAGGATGCCCAGGATGGCATACAGGCAGGTTTGGAATCTCTCAGGAGAAGATGACTCCACAACAGCTTTGGGAAGCTTGGTCCTGAGCTTCAGCATCCCTACAGAAAAAATGTTCCTTCTTACATTCAGAATCTCCTGGGTTCCAGATTGTACCCCTTGTCCTGTCACCAAGCACTACTGAAATGAGTCTGCCGCCATCCTGTTGCCCCTTGCCCTTTAGATACTGATGAGCATTGAGAAGACGTCCTCTGAGTCTTCTCATCTCCCGACTAAACAGACCCAAGTCTTTTAGCCCTTCCTCATCAGAGAGATGCTACAAAAGGTCCAAGCAAACCAGCCCAGAGTTGGCAGTTACTGGGAAGCAGCTCCATCAGCAGCCCTGGCAACCAGGGACCTCAGCCAGAAGAAACAGCCCCTACATGCCTCAGCCTTTGCTGAAGAGATGAGCTTGAGAAAAACACCAATTTCTAGAGTAGGAGCTAATAAAGAGGCAGATGAAGAAACAATCAAAGAAACGTGGTTTTGCTGAAGTAAATCTAGTTAAGACTATGAATTTAAAAGAAAATTTGACATAGATGTTCTAAAATGCTTATTTGCAGCAGCACCAAACAGCAGCCACCTGCAGAGGGGAGGTACGGAACAGGCAGGAGAAGAGAAGAGGCAAAGCATTTTTAAGGCAATGATTTTAGCCAACTTTAATGAAAGTCCCTAGAACAGTGTTCTTGGTGAAATGAAGGACAAGGCAAAGAAGTCAAGAAAAGATACATTGGTGTCAGGCTTATAAATTCCAGCAGATGAAGAAATGTGTGTTTAAAGATTTGAAAAATAGATACTTTGATAGCATATTTCATGTCTTTCATCACTGGTTACTTTTGCTACAGCTCTTTCCTGTCTAGAAATATTTTAAGCTCATGTTTTAACTGCACCCTCAGGAACAAAAAGTTACTTTTAATTTTTCCTCATCTAATGTTGTTCTTATTCTTGAAGAGGATGGATTTTTCTCTCTCAGCTTGTAACAAAACCACATCTGCCACCGAAGAAGGCAGCATCTCCTCAGCTCTCTTTTACTGTTATTACCATTTCTGAGCAGATTTTTGTGTGTTAATTATAGAACTCAATTGTTTGGATAGTCTCTTTTGATGAGCTTTCTGCCCCGCACCATGAACCCCTCTGTTATTGTACAGCTGTTTTACTTCCAAATGCTCATCAGGGTTGTCTAATTGTCAAGCTGTCCCAGCAAGTAGTTCTTTTGACCTAGAAGTCAAAGAAAGGGAGTCACCCTTGTCTCCCCGACATGAATACCACAGGAGTCCCAGTGGCCCCCTCATACCGACAAGACAATGCCTTTCCAGATCATTGCCACTACAAGCATAATTGGGTTTGGGGTGAAATGAGAAGATTTTAAATAGGATGAATTAATGAGTTTCTTGTAAAATTAAGTTGTTCTCCTGGTCCAATCTAATTACTCACTGTAAAGCCCCTGAGGGTGATAAATAAAGATCCTTAGAAGCCAGGGGGGGAAAAAAAAAAAAAAAAAAAAAANAAAAATTCTCTCAAGCCTTTCTTAAAAGTCAGGCTGTAGAATTAGATGTGATGCACCAAATGCCGTTCCCAAATAATGTCAGGCTCCTTTGATATGCACATTGTAAGATCTTTGCCTCCTACTAATGGTTGTAGGATTGCTAGAAATTAAAAGGAGTTCCCCACATTTAACTTGTATCCCTGTTGAGAAAACCAGTATTTCTACACACTAAGCATAAATTTCTGTTTGCTAATGACAGGAGGAAACAAACAATCCCACTAGGAACAGAGCCCAAACTGTCTTTGGGGTGCTTCTGCTCCATGACTGACTTCCAACGTAGGAAGTTTGAAACAGAAATAAAGAGGACCTCAAGAGCACAAATCTGCAAGGATGTGAAACCCAAACCCTTCTTAAAGCACTGACACAGCATTCGCAGGTGTGCTTGCAGATATGCACACAGAGCCCCTCTGCAAAGCTGTAGCCCTTGGTCACCAGGTCTCCCTCGGTGAGCAGTGGGACCACCTTCTCAACAGCAGTCTGCTCATGAGAGTGCTACAAGTACAAAGACACCAGGTGTAGGAATCAAGAGCTAGAATGGGCTGATTAATCCCAGCCATGGAGGCACAGATTGCCCAGGGATCATTATCTTAACAGTGTTCCAAAGTCAATCACCAGACATTTTCACCTGCACTTGGGCACCACAGAATGTGGGCACAGACCTATGGCACCACTGGCATCATTATGCCTCCAAATCCTTGCTGTAGAATTAGTGCTTTTGGAGTAAAGCTATCTCAGTTCTCCTGGGATTTACACACAGAAATGTTATGGTTATCTGCTACAGAAACTTCTCAAGACAGTTTGTATCTCATACAAAAGAAATAGAATTATGCTGATAACAAAGGTTTCAGCTTTTAAAAATGGGTTATCAGTCACCCTTTCCTGGGGAAAACAGACGATCAAAAGCATAAAAGAAAATATTAAATACATATACAATTGATATGTTAAGTTCAATAGGCACACATGGGAAAATCCCATAATGAAAAATTAGCTTTTATTCTTAAAATCTAGTAAGAATTGTTCTGAACTTTATCGTATGGCTGATACATCATAACTGCTAAAAAAACCCACCCTCAAAAATATGTAAACTTCATATCGTATCTATGAATTTAGAAAAATAATAGTTATCAATAAGAATAGCCATCTTTGCTATAGCTCTGGTACTGAGGGAAGAGAATATAGTTGGGGGGGGAGTTTGACACATTCCACAGACTGATTGCAGCTGATCTTTGACAGGTTCCTGATCTTGCATCTGTCAACACTGCTTCCTGCTCTGTGATAGAAGTCAGCTGAAAAGTCTCATCAAGACATTTTAAAATTAAAACTAGTCCCTGAACAGAATATTTGCTGCACTGGGATTTAAAGTGAAAACTAGGAAGCTAAAACTTCAGGGGTAGGGTTAAACAATTCCTGACTGCAAAAAGAAACGACCCACCAGAACTCCTCTCTCAGTGAGCAGTCAGTGCTATGCAGAAGGAAGGAAAATCCCAACCTGCTCTGCTCTCTACAGGAAGATCTCTGCTAGGACTGGCAATCGGGAGCGAAGCGGTCAGCACAGGAAGGACTGTTTATCCTTTAGCGTCTCCAGGACATGTTCCTTCCCTTCCAGCCAGCTGTAGGATCTAACTCCACAATTACAAGCGGCCATTAAGTCCACCCTTCAGTGCTTTACTACAGTAGGATTAACTGCTGAACAGGGGATTCGGCACCTCAATGGTCTGCATTGTATTTTTTTTATATACTTAAACAATAAACAGATGCTTCAGTGTGATACAGCAAATAATCGCGACTGTGTCCTTTGTCAGTACAGAGAACTAAAGTTGCCATCACACTTGTGCAAGTGCTAAAGGATCTTTAAAATCCTCCTTCTGGAGCTAAGCGTTTGGATGTTCTCCCTTTCGTAGTTCTCAAGCTGTCACTCTGCTCTGTTGCAGACTTCATCTAACCTAGAAAGTTTAATCACCTTGAGACAAGCTGTGAGATTTAAGAGATGAGTCAACTAATCCGTTTCAAATAATTATTCAATTAGAAGGCACAAGGTGATGGTTTCCCTCAAACGGAAGCAGCACCAGGAGTCACAGAACTAACAGATTTTTAAACAAACTGAGAGGTTAAGTGTTGTTTTAAATAGATAAAATACAGAAGATTGTGAGATTTGGTGTTTAAACAATTACATTTTACAGGGAAAAAAACAAAAACAAAAAAACACAAAATGGTACTGAAGTTTTACAACACACACACACATATGCAAGCTGATTAATTGGCCTGAATCTCCACACTAGCAAGCCCTAATCCTCCTGTCAGGAGACCTGCTCACTGGCTTCTCTCCCCAGCCCTGCAAAAGCACTGATGGGAAGAGAGATCTGTATCTCAAAGCACAGTCCAGTCAGCTTGTGATTAGATCCCATCTCCTAAGTCTTAACAGCTCTGTAGAAAGGCAATTAAGCTTCCAAGGTGAGATGAAGCCTATAATAGAGCACAGTAGCAGCTTGAGCAGTTTGACATGGAAAGGTGTAACATAATTGAGGAGCAAATAAACATTTTAAGGTCAAACAAGCATCAGCTGAGTGGGCTTGGACTTGGGAGTGTGCTGGTAAGGTATTAAAGAGCATCTAAAGCATTATTTTCAGTTATTATAGAAATCCTTATATTTTATACACGCCAATGAGGCACTGCAAGGTGGCTGAAATAATTATTCCATTAACACCCTTTACAAATTAGCTACTGCCAAGAATTTGTGGATTGATCCTGCACACAGATCCTTTAATGCTGTCTCCTTTGTGCAACACTTTGCAGCAAAACTCAGCATTGCTGTAATGTTTTCTGCTACTGTTTGAACTTGGATCGTGGCTGAAGGAGTCACGTCACCACAGCAAACCAAAAAGTTTTTCAGGGATTATTTTTTACTCTTGGGTTAACTGTGAACAGCCTGAACAAAGCTCGGGCTCCCATCTCCAGAGCTATAACAAGATGCCTTAATATGGTTTAATCACCACATCCTCTGTAAATGGCTGTATAACATTATTTAAAAGGAAAAATAAATAAAGAAAAGCTATTTTGGTCTCCCCAGAGTGTTGCCTGACAAATGTTTTAGAAGATGCCTAAATATAGACAGTTCTAGGGAGATCTGGGTCTAGGCAAGATAACAACTCTGCACTATTTTTGACCATTTAACAAAAGATGCTGGGAACACAATGGCTTCAAACAAACTGCTTTGGCTCTCTCCAGTACGGCAGAAATTACACAGAGGTGCTTCTGTGAGACTCCCATCAACATCACTGTGAAAAACCTATCAATCCTCTTGTAAGTAGTACATCAATCAAAACAGTGGAATGCAAATCATGATCCATTAAGCACTTCATACTTGATTACCCAGGACAGTTTAGAGAGGGTCATACATTGATGAGTTGCTTCTTCTCTTACTTGCCCTTCGCTATTTGGAGCATGTGGCCGCTTTGAGTTCATTACCAAGGCAAAGTTTATCAGGAAGTTTAACTTCATCAAGAGGAAAACAGCAGCTCAATCATTTGTTGATTTCTCCTTAAATTTGCTCAGGGTGTATGTTCCTTTATCCTACACGGATCACACCTTTACAGAATAATTATAACATGGTAGGGAGCTGAAGGGGACTTCTGAAGATCGTTTAATACCAACTCCTCCGCTAAAGCCAAGTTACACAGAGCAGGCTACACAGCCACAGGTCTCTCATCCTTCCCATGTCAGAGGGATACTTTAGTCCCCTGATCATCTCAGACACGGGGCATGTGCAGGTGCCCTCTTGTTTAAACATGGCATTCATTACCAAAGACATTCTGAAAGTGAAAGACTCAAACCACTCAATTTCTCTAGATATGGGTGGGGTTTTTTTGGTCTTGATTCTTTCCTAGATGTGATATTCAGGATGAATATTTTCTCACCAAATCCCAAATGTGCATCTGGAAACTATCCTTCTACATTTGTTCTCACTTATGGTCCAATGTCTCAAAACAGGGAAGACCAAGAGAGTCACCCAGGTCCAATTCCTGACTCTGAAGACAGCTTGCCCAACCTTCCTCTGTCTGTATCACACTGTTAAGAGGAAAAAGTCATTCAATCCCTTCCAAGGAGCTCTGGTTTCACCCTCTGCTCATTAGATCCCAGCTTGCCAACTTCTGACTTATCTCCTTGTGGATCAGGAGAGGTTCTTGGGCACAGAAAACCCTTTCTCACAAGAGCTAATGGCAAGAAAGAAGCAGGGAGAGAGAGAAGGGCTGTTCCTTTGGGCCCCTTAATTTGAAGGGTATGACAGCAGATACTCAGTGCATAAACTTCAATATTCCTGCCTCAGTTTACCCACTTACAAAGTGGCAATAAAACTCACAATAGATACACCTAAAAGCTGTTGTGGGTTTAATTGAGCAATAAATGCATACGGAGTACTTGGAGATCTCCAGATAACAAGGTGCCAGTGCAAGAGAGGAGGTGATTACTCCTGATCAAACAAAACCTCATGGCAACAACCTGGCATGCTCAGCAGGGAATATCCAGGGCCGTCTCAACTCCCCTTTCACAGCCACAGCAGAGGAAGTGCATGGAGACTGTTTACCTGCTCTTTTGCATCACAGGCTTTGGCAGGATGTCAGAGGGGATGCAGAGAAATGCCTGCATGAACCAAGTGCTCAGAGCTGTGAAATACAGTCCCCATTTGAAAATCAAATTGCTGGGAAGCTGCCCCTGTCAACAAGCTTTTTGATAGAAAAGAAAGCTTCAGCAAGAACAGATGAAATCTCCCACCTTAGGGTGATCTGGATGGCTGTGAAGAGAAACGCGTTTTGGCAGTTCCCACATTCTTTTGTCAAAGTTCTGTTGTCTGGGAAAGAGCGGAGTGCCAGAAGCCCTTGCAGGGGAATACCTTGGCTGTTTCAAGCTCACTTGATTCAGAGCGATAGCATGTTTATCTAGATGTTTGGAAAGTTATTACTGAGATCAGCAAATCCTTTCCATGTGTAAATTATAAATCACCTTCAGCAATGCCATGTAAATTATCAAGTCAAGTGAAAACATGCTCACTTATCTGTGACAGTCTTTTATCACCAACAAATAAAAGCAAGAGAGGGAGTTACCTGGGAAGAAGCATTTCTCTCATAGTGCTGAACCTATTGGGTCACAAATCCATTGGGTGCATTAAGTCGAGGGAAGTTCTTATGCCCCTCTACTCTGCACTAGAGAGACCCACCTCTGGAATATTACGCCCAGTGTTGGGCTCCCCAGTTCAAAAGAGACAGGGAACTACTGGAGTGTCCAGTGGATTCCATAAAGATGCTGATGGGACTGGAGTATCTCTGAATAGAGGAGGCTGAAGCTGTTTAGCCTGCAGAAGAGGAGATTGAGAGCACATCTCACAGTGCTTACCAATATCTAAAGGGTGGGGCAAGAGGATGCAGCCAGACTTTTTCAGCAGTGCCCAGCAACAAGAGGAGGGGCAATAGGCACAAAATGGAACACAGAAGATTCCATCTGAACGAGATGACAATCTTCTTTCCAGAGCCCTGGAAGAGGATCCCCAGAGAGACTGTGGAGTCTTAATCTCTGGAGAGACTCCAAAACCACTTGGACATTGGGCAACCTACTGTGGGTGACGCTGCTTTAGCTTGAGGGGAGGAAGGCATTGGACTCAAAAATCCCCAGAGGTACCTTACAGCCCCTGCCATGTGGAATGTTATGAATGGGAACTCCAGTGCAGCACAACTCCTGTTCATTTGCTTAATATCAACATTCTGAAGATGATCCCAGCAGTAGGACTGCACCAGTCTAGGAGAAGGAAAGCTACATGCTTGCTGTCCCGGCTGTGCTGCTGACTCTATTCAGATGCACTCAAGAATGGTTTCCACCAAACTGGCACTTCCCTGCTTGCTCTGCAAAGCACAGGTTATTTCCTCCAAGCCTGCACTCAGTGCCTCTTCTCATCAACACACCTCCCTGAAGAGTGAAGTAAAGCACCGGATGGACAGAGGCTGCTCTGGGAGACCTGTTTTAGCAGGGCCAGCAAGCAAGAGGTTCAGAATAAGAATAGGCAGAGAAACACCAATTTTAGGAGTGGCTGCTGTAAGTTCTGGATAAAAAAAACTACAGTGTGAGCCAGACTTGGCTTTTATATCCTCTCCTATCCTGAACTCACAAGACACATTGTGCACTAATTCCTTTTAGCTGATATATGGTATCTTTACATCACAGCTCTGCCCATCCATCTTCAAGGCCCAGATAACCCACAGATTTACAACACCTGAGAGTACAGGATTTGGCCTAGTTGCACAATGAGACATCACCTGATAAGGTTTGAGAGAAGGTATGTTTATGGGGGCAGGCACTTGATGAATGCTCTAAGCCAAGGTTTCCTTTAACAGTCCTGCAGAAAATGTCCCTTTGTATGAGAATGTACATTTGAAAATACATAAAATTAAATAAAATCACAAAGAGATGCAGAAAGTTATGTTAGGCATGAAAAAAGACCCCAGTTTTGATAATTGTCATCATGCCCAGCATAGCTTTTGCCAGGCAGCTCCAGGAAAGCTCTGAGGCTGACACATCAGGGAGGTGGCAGACATAGTGAATTTGGAGACAAGTGACAGAGACCCTCTGGCTTACTCCAGATTAAGGATCCACAGTGTGAATACATCCATACTGGACCAAATCCAGGCCTGAAAGCTTACAGAGTGGAGGTGCCTACTGCTCCACCATGAGACGGAGGTGCTTCAGGGAGCATATGGATCAAGGCATGCTAATGTAACTCCAAGACTAGCTCCAGCATGAAGAATGAGCCCATGGCCAATCCAACCACTACAGCAAATTGAGACCTCCAGTGGCTTCGGCAGCAAGCACTGCTGAACAAGTGATGAGTTTCCTCCCTCTGTCCATGCAGATCACTGGAAGCCAGCCCCATAGCCAGCAGGAAAAGACAATGAGCTGCCTTCAGCAGGGCTATGTTACATTACCTGTAGCCTTCTGAGCCCATGAGTCACCAAAGCAGGCAGCCAGAGGGGACAGCACACAAGTAGGCACACAGCCCAATTTCCAGAGCAGTGGTGACACAGAAGAAAGACTTCCTTTCAAATTCCTGCTGAATGTCACACAGCTGCTTATCAGGAGAAAGTGACAAAACAAACACAGTTTGTTTGCTTCTAATCTGGAATAGCATCCATCTCCACAGAAACTATTGGCAAGTAAACCTAACACTCCATTTTGGCTCAGAGGCCCTCATGGCTGACACGACAGAGATACTTATTCAAATATCTACATGATACACAAATTAATGCAAGATAATAAACTGAGAACTTAATTGCGATAACCACAGAGCTATTTAGAAATGGCCAAAAGCACCACTGACTTCAGTCCAGGCCACAAAAATTTACTCTAGCATAGGAATCAGGCAGTGAGTCTCACCAAGGCTTTGTGTGCTCTGGAGCTGGAATGTGACTCACGCCTGCCTCCATCACCCCGTGCTCCTTTTGACATGAGTTACCAGCTCATACTTCTTCTTAGAGCTACTTCTACCTAGTCTCGTGAAACAATATTGAGACTCAATTTTGCCTCAACAATTACCAGGATGCTATCAGCAGCACCCAAATTGGATCTAAGATAGCTTTAGGAGATTGAGGTTTTAAAGTGCTGTCAACAAAGTGATCTTGCACCAGTTAAACAAATATACTTGGGTGGGAAAGATCTCTAGTTTCAGCACATCTTTCACTTTTCAGGAGATCCCAAATTCACGTGGAGTAACCTCCACTTCCAAGCTTCAGCCAAACAGACCGGAGGCAGAAGTGTTCCGTTTTTCCCCTCTGCCTTTAACTCTCAGCAGATCCATCCAAAACCACCCCACAGAACTTCACTGCCTTCCTGGTACTCCTATGACTGTCAATTTGCTAGACACCACACATTTAGAGATGGCTGATCCTCAAAAGCAGCCCCAGCAGTCATATAGAATCAACAAAAATAACTTTGCCATACTCACCTCATAGAAGGGCTATTTGCAGTCTGTCTTTGACCACTCAAACAGATTTCATTGTGAATTTGTTAGACAGCCCCAAGCAGAAGTCTTTTGAGGACTACCAATTGTTTGAATGTGACTACCAAAAGCCTCACTAACCTACCCAAAATCATATAAGAACCTGCTCTTTCCAAAACTAGCAACCAGATCAGCATATTCTCTGCAAGTAAGAAACACTGAAAATTACTTTTTTTGCCTGCATCCAGTCAGTATGAAACACAACCTCAAACAAATCCAGGATTCTAACAGAACCAAGATATGGAATTTGTACATCATCAGAACTTGAGGCAGTTAAGCAGAGCTGGGGAAAAAGTGCTGGCTGCAATGAATTGGTTATTGAGTGTCTGATGTGTCAAGTTTACTTTCATTTTATGAAGGTGCTGCCACTAATGGGTCAGTAAATTTGCACTGTGCCAAGCAGACTCCTGAATACATGAGATCAGCAACCAACTGGGGTAGAGGGGAGATGGGTTCTGGCTATATTTTATTCTTATGCATTTGCTTATATTTTGTGAACATGCTACATAAAGCTTTTTTTTTTTTTTTTCCCCCCTTTTAGGCTGTACCAAACGCATCATGGACACAAGCAATCTTTAGGAAGACCCATATAAATCACCTTTGTCAACATAAGTGCATTCTGACATTGCAAATGGTAGTGACTTAATCCTGGAATACACAAATGTCTCTGCTCATCCACATAGTAATAATTTTAGGACTTCAGAGGAACACAGAGTTTGAATATTTAACTAAAGGAGAGCAAACTCTAACCCCAAATTAGATGTTCCCAAGCCAGAGTGCCTTAAAGCAACAGGGAAAGAAGGAAAGTTGCTCCCACGGGAGAGCATAACACTGGCCTCATCCATGGCCTGCAATGCAAGGTTGCCAAGACCCCTGGTTAAAGGCTCCTCAGACATGGGAAGGTGACACCAGAAGCTCCCTGTTCAGGCTGTGCCCCAAAATGCCAGGAGTCCTGACCAGGCTCCTTTTCCATTGCACACAGGATCTTCAGACGGGACCAAAAGAACCTGAGTCTAGAAGAAAGAGCAGATGCCCTGGTATATTAAAACACATCCCAGAGCTGCTGTTCAGAAGCAACTTTAGCACCCAAATACTCTCACAGTTACCTGAGCACTTGCAGAGCTGCTGCTGACTCATAAGCAAACTTCTGCAACCAGAGATGCAACACAGTGCCCCAGAGCTTGTCTGCCTCGTTACACACACAGAGCTCAGGACAAGCAGCATTTGCAATTCAAAGCACTCCCAGATTCAAGGTCGGTTTTCCATTTTCAAGAATTCTTCATATGCGCGAGGTGTAAAGCACGGATACCAACAGACTGATTTTCTGGCGTCTACCTTAAGAAAGCAAAGATGAGGGCAAACCTTTCAATTTCTTGAGGGGGACTTCCCTGTCAGTGTGAGTTAGCCACTTGTTAAACAAAATGTTTTGCAGTAAATCACATGGAAATGTGAACTCAGCAAATGCCAGAGGCAATGACAGGCGGATATAAATGACAATTAGGAAGGTGTGTCCGGATGCTTGAGGTATGAGCCACGATAAAGTGCTTGTGAAATTTCACCTGCCCAGATTAGGACAGAGGTTGTGGCCTTCGGAAAAAAAAATTAAATAAATCAGCTGTGCTAATTAAAAAGAAAACTGTCTGAGCAGACATCCAAATATTCCAGCCTCAGCAGGGAATAAAATTTACAGATTGTGGGAATTAGTCTGAATCAGACCTTATTAAATGGTCACAACAAGGCTGGAGAAAGGCAGCACAAGGCAAGAGTTACCACGAGCACCTCTTTAGCTGGTAAGACAGATTTCTTTTCACATAATCATTCATTTGCACTCGGTGGCTTCTGTAATGGATTTATCTGTTCATCTTCCCTGAGCTGGTTTTGACTGCAGAAAATATATAGAACTGATAACAATCCTTCAAAAGTCTGAGGAAGAAAAGCAGACAGACATATTTTAGCTGATTAAATGTTTAACATTAACCGCATCCATTACCATCAGCGGCAGCTAAAGATGACTAACAAAGAAGAACACGAAATCACATTACTGCATTCAGCAAACCTTCAGAAAAATGCTACTTTTCACAGTCAAAAATAGCATACCTTACCAGCCTAGATTTCATCAGCTCCTTCTGTCAGCAGTAAAAGCTGTTTTCTAGGCCACAGCATTTTCCATTAATGCAATCTGATTTGCCATTGCCTTTTTAGAAAGCTAAGATGAACGTATGATAGGGAGAGAGGGCAGTCGGGAGCCTAGAAATGAAAGTCTGAAACTCCTCATGTAGGGCAAGGTCAAAGAGCTGCCTGTGGAAAACCCCACACGGAGGGACTTGCACACCATGTTCTTCTATCTGTGCATTCCCAGGAGCTTTACACTAATGGTATTTTAAAGAAATAGGAATACATTTCTCAGCGAATGATTTAAAAATGGGGAGATAATGACATTTCATATGGCTTTATTACCGCTTGTGCTTATAAATAAGTCGCCTGGGTAGTTTTATCTCCCACATTATTTGATCTTTAAAAGTTCTGATTATTGCTCACATTGTTCCAAGCATTACATCTGTTTCTAGCCACAGAGAGAAGTAAACTGGTGCAGAGGTGGGAGGAGGTGGGGGGAACCACACACAGCCACCATTCTTTAAGCTATGATATCACAGCTAACCAGGATAAAATCCTGCCTCCATGTTCCAGAGATCTCTGATACTATAGAAGAAGCGACAGAAGAGGTGGTGGAGGTTTTTCAGAGAGACGACTATCATTCATAAGCTGCTGGTGAACCAAACAAAAATTAACAAGCTCCATAAAGCAATTAAAATACCAAGTGTAAAGCAGATATGACGACTCAGCAGCCTGACCACCGCTCTCATTAAACCAGCCTAATGACACATGGTCTGAGTCTCTTTGCATTGGCATCAACATGAATTTAAGTAGCAAATAGAAATTCTCACCATTCACTAAGAGAAAAGTTGTAACACAGCAGAAGCAAACCAAAGGTCTCACAAGGAACCAGATTTGTGTATGGCACCATGTATGGTTACGTGAGGTGCCCCTTGATTGGCCAGAGCACAGCTACCAGCAGTATGTTGTATGATCTGTGCAGTGCATACTGGTTTACTAAAATCTCATTTTCTAAAGATGATAAAGTGGGCATGGGGGGGAAAAAAAAATACACAAAAAACCCACCCCACCCACAAGCAAAAACTGGAAAGATGGTCTAAATATTCTCCAGTGGGTTAAAAAACACAAGTGAACAACTCCCTCCAAAGAGCAGAAGACAAAGAAAAGCATGAAGACTCCCATTTTCTGGATTTGAACTGTGTCTTGTTACTGTGAGCACAGCCCACCACCCTGTTCTGCATCAGCAATGCAACTTGCTTACAACTTGTTGTCTGTGATTCAGTCCTGGAAAATCATTCTTATTCAAAACTTGTACCCAGCTGAAAAGTTTCAGAGATGTTGTAAGACTCACTACAATAAAACAACTGTCTCTGGTCTCCCAGATAACAAGCAAGGCTTTTTTAGTGTTTAAAATCACCAATATGCATTCCATGCATATCTAAAGACATCTTTGTATCGTTTCTTTATAAAAACAGCTTTGGCCCTCACAGAAGAGGCTGTTCATGGTCTTAGTTAACGCAGAGGATACTAATTGGGCAATACCTCACACGTATTCTGGAATGCTAACTCAGACAGAACCCAGCTCTCACTGCACTGACTGGCCACTCTAGAGAGGGGTGCCAGTGAATTAGGGACACAACAGTATGTTCAGACTTGAATTTCAATTGCATTCAAATGTCACAGTGTGGCTCAAGCATTGCCCCTGAAGCATGAAATCTCATGGGCTAGGTTTTAATAACCTAGTTTGTGTGCCAGATGTCATTGATAGTTTGGGATTAGCTTTTAACTTTGGACAGAAGAAGAGAGTTCAAAAATTAACTAGATCGTCCCTGCCAATATCCATCACCAACCCTCCAACAGGAATGAAGTAGCTATTATTAATTGCTTATGCAGCTTATATCAAAGTTAGCCCTCAAAGCCATGGTATTAAAGAGGCTGTTCTACAGAGTCATCTGGGACACCACCTGCCTTCAGAAAACGCAAGCAGGATGTTTTAGAAACCTCTGCAGCTCTGGTTTGAGCAGGAGCTCAAAGCAGCTGAGGATTTGCATGATTGCCACTGCACCCTTCCCTGCCTTCTTCCCACCTGGGGCCCTCCCTAAGGCTGTGCCATCAGCAATGCCTGAAGGAAGTTGAAGAGAAAAAAGCCAAGCCTGGCTCCAGCACCACCCCGCAGCACAAGCAACTGAAGGAAGCAGAGCGGCAGCACCCCTCTGAAGTCAGAGGTTGCTCAAGGAGCCCAAGGCACCAGGATCAAACGAGGCAGCCTCAGGGTTTTTCTGATGTGTGCTCATTGGTACCAGCTTCTCAAGACCATAAAACCTATGGGTCTCCTTTCTTCAAGTGTCTCCTTCTTTACCACTGGGACAGTAGTGTTGAATCAGCATGGCTTAGGATGCTTCAGGCAGAGGTTGGCCTCATGGGAAGAAGCATCATTTTACACCACTTCAAAACCCACTTTTTAGCAAAAGCTGGGCCAGAGCTCCACTCCTTTCCTTTAACATTTTCCAGACCAGAACCAACAGTCAAATACCAGTTTAAATACCTCAGCTTGCCCTGCTTATGTCATCCCAGCACAGCCAGCAGGTCCTCAGTAATGGTTGCAACATTTATCTCCCCTCATATATTCACCCTTACGTTATCTTTTCTTTCTCTAAATGGATCTTGGTTAAAATCACCAAAGAATAAACACTAAGGACCAGACGAATTTTTTTCCCCCTCCTTTAAACACTTTCCACTGACAAATATTTTTTGAGACTTTAAAAGTAGAGACATTTCAAAGTAGAGCAATCACACGTGTGCTGGTTTGAAGCTAATTGAAATATTTTAATGAGAGAAATTAGATTATTGGCTGTAAAAAGAAAACAAGGGTGATGTCTATTTCACTCATAGGTTTGCTTAAACACAAATATAGATAAAACAATCTCTGCCTGGCTTCTGCCATTTTGACTGTTTCTGCCTGACCCTGCACATAACCCAACTAATCATTCCTTTCTTAAACCCCCTTGCCGACCTCTTCCAACTCATCTTGTATGTAAGAGAGAGATCCTGAGATAAGGGAGAGGATGAGAGAGGGTGGAAAGATGGAGGAAGAGTCGTTGGGAGCCCCTCCTGAGCACTCTGGCTGCTGGGAGGGGTACTGTGTTTCTGTATTATTTTTAACTTATTTACAACTACATATTTACAATATACCACAATTGTATACAACTGTATATGTTTCTATATTGTGCTAAGCCATGTATATAAAGCTTCATTCCTTAACTTACAGCCAGCTGAGTCTAGCCTCGGTGAATTCATGGGGGGTGGGGGTGGGTGGCTGATGCCCAGAACCACTACAACACGTAATTCTACAAAAGACAGTTTTTATATGCTTTTCTTACACATAAAAAATAGATACACAGAAATTCAGATAGAATTCAGAGATGTTGATGGCCCACAAGCTTGCTGCTTGCCCAGCACCCACCCAGCAGCTCAGGTAAGGGCTGCCAGCACCTCCACTCTTCTGACACATCCCTTCTTCCTTTCTTACTGCTTAGCAACATCACTGTTGACCCCAACCCTCATTTCCTGCCTCTCCTTCCCTGTTGCAATGACATTCCCAGCAAGAGCTTTAAATAACAGCCTGGGGTAGAAGCAGAGTGACTAATTCTTTACATTGCCAGTCACACATGATGATCTCCTCACAGGCCATGGCACTGACAAGCCCTTCCTACAGTACTCTACTTAGCAAACATTTTTCTGTGGAAAGATGATCCTCACCATATCTTAGAGCAACTAGAAACCCAAATTATCTTCCCCTTTCTTGTCCCAGTCACCAAAGAGCTGTGCCCTTGAAGCAGGTGCCAAGCAGCAGTACAAGTAGGGCCAGTGAGGAAATGCTAAAGGACCTCGGCAAACGTCCCTATGAGATTCAACTCCAGCTGAATCTGCCTGGATGTGGCAGAATTGCCCTGCAAGATCACTCAGGCAGAAGCACCTTGGTCAGGAAAGGAAAAAAAAAAAAAATCAAATAGAGAAGCAACAGCAAAGACTGAATTGTAGATGAGGAAGAATACCCTAGTGGAAAATGCAGCTGAGGACTTGAGATGTCTGTCTGTTCTCACCTTAACCGCTTGGTGGATTTCAGACAGGGTTAACTGGAGAGATACTAGAGAGTAAATCACCTTCATCCACCTCACAATAGAGTCAGATGCTAACATTGGGTAAACGGGGTCACTATGAACTTGTCATATTTTATTGCCATATTTTATTACTTTGGTATTGCAGAACAACACGTTCAACATCCCATGAGAGCACTACAATAGTCTTTATGAGTTAAGAAATTTTAAAGTGTTAATACTAAAATCAGTAGGATCTCTCAGCTGAAAAATACACTTCCAGTTTATTAAAAACTAAAGCCCTGTGATTTGGTAGCAGTCACATAATTCAAAGGAATAATCCGTCTCTGGCCCTTCACTAAGCTCAGGAGTTCACACTAGCAAACAAAATGAGCGCTGTAGGTTGAAGCTACTCTTTGATCTGGTAAATAAATCCATAGTGAATTCAGGTTCAATTACAGTATTTAAATTTACGACAGCTACAGTGCTGTAACAAGTTAGTGACAACTGCCAGTTTCATAGAGAAAACATGCATTAACACGCACAAGCTACAAAAAAAAACAGTCAATTGGCTCTCTCTATATATCTCTCTCACAAGTGTACTTTGGCAGTTCTATAAAATCTTCTGCATGCATTTGTCAATACATTTAACTGTAGTTACTATGGCCAGCCCACTACTACCACGGAATTTTGAGCTTGAAGTGCTGAAAGGTATAAAATGGGCTTCACCGATACTTGTGTGTGTGCTTCCATGTGTGCTCAAATGCAGTCCTTGTTACTGCTGAAATTTCATTTGCATGCAAAATACCTCTGGAGCAAATTACCAATAACATACGGGAGCCCATGAAATGTTGGAGACTTCAAAGGATGAGAGAAAAAACTATTTGCATTTTGGGCCTGATCCAAAGCACATTAAAGTCAAGGGGAGTCTTTCCATTGGCCACAACAGATGTTCTGACTCGAGGAAGTTTTGATGCAAGTTACTGACATAACAGGAGACCAGCAAGACCACAAAATCCACCTTCTGAAGAAACTGAAAGTTAACTTCTCTAAATGCTGATTTTCTACTCATTGTCAGGGGAGCTGTCTCAGCTGATCCTGGACAGCCTTTGCTCCTCTCCTTCATTGAACCCTTCTGTTCCATACCTCACATTCACTCCAATTTTTCACCACATTCATTTCTTATGTTTTTATAATTCTCACTCTACAGATACTTTCACTGGTAATAGCATTATTTAATTCCACAAAGGTGACTTAAAACCATAAAGAAAACACCTCCAAGATCAGCAAATTTAACCATTAACCCAGCACTGCCAGATCACCACTAAACCATGTTGCTCAGCATCACATCTACACACCTTAGATCACTCCAGGGATGTGGATTCCACCACTTTCCTAGGCAGCCCGTTCCCTATGAGGTGAGTACTCATAAAGGATACCCATAAAAATGTTTGGATATTGCCTATGGAGCATATAGATATCAGCTGTTTTCAACCTCTGCCAAGCTGCTAGTGGTTCTCCTAAGAGAAGTAAACTGCTAGCTGAGAACAATCACCCTAATCAGTAGTGCTTCAACAATCTCCATTCTATTCTGTCAATGATTTAATTCAACTTCTTATTCGGTCTGAACATAACTGTGCCCTCTACACCAGGGCAGAAAAAAAACCTGCCCATGTGAAGGACTGAAAACACAAGAGAAAAGAAAACAAGCGAATGGTCTTGCAGTGCTGCAGGTACCAGGTTAAGGAGTAATACTAAGTATATTTAAATAAACCTGAATGATTTATTCCTTTTAGAGTGGAACACTTCTCCTGTCAAGACCCAAAATGAAATGAACTAGTAAAAGGAGCACAAACATCATTAACAAAATACAATATCCATTCTCTACGTGGCACCAGTAAGCAAAATCAAACCCACTGCAAAAGAACAAATTAAATGCACTAGGATGTAGTGAACATTTTTCTTCTTCTCTATACTTCAAAGCCATAAGCACTCGTCGTATTTCACAGTAAAAGGTTTTATTTCTTGTTTCCCGCAGCTCAGGTAATGATATCGTAACTCAAAGGTGGTGCAAAGCTGCCTATAGCTCTGACCTCATAAACAATTTTAACATCCCTTCTCCACATCCAAACAGATATAGGACTGGCCCTGAGCAGCCAGTATCTCCTTGGTAGGTACCTGTTTATTCAACATGTACATAAGCACACACTCGGCACATTAAAACCAACCTGAATGCAAAAAGCAAGTTTCCCTCTGTGTGAGGGAAGACAGCTTTCAACAAGGTGAGATCAAATTTGCCAAATATCTGAGGTGCGTGGGAGGGAAAGGAAAGTGAAGCCAAAACACAGCACAGGCTCAGAAAGCAAGGCGCACAGCTCCGTGTCTGCTACATACATCTAGGCTGGACTTCCTGAAGCACCAGATACGGTGTATTTCAGGGTGATGAAAGCAGAACTGATGCAAACAGAGGTGGAGAAAGGACCCAGACATGAGCAGCATTTTCCCTTGTCTTTCTGGCAAGCCTGTATCAGGCAGAACCCCTTGAGGGTGTTCCACAGCAGGTCTGCCATGCTATATCACCACCACAGGCTCAGATAAGGAGAGCACACTAAAATGAAGCTACAAACCTCATATGTAGAGCTACATCCTTTGGAAAAGTCAGAGCTTGCTCATGAAATCATATAAAGGACCTTTTCCAACCCAAAACATTCAGAATCATCTAATCTAAACCCCCATCAGTGAGTAGGGAGACGTTAAGCTCAAGCAGGTTGCACAGCACCCCATCCAACCTGACCTTACATATTACCAGGGATGGAGCACCTGCCACCCCTCTGGGCAACATGGGCCAGTATTTCACCACTCAATGTAAACAAATTCTTCCTTATACCAAGTCTGAATCTCCTCTCCTAAAAATTCCAACCCTTGTGCTGTCATAACCACAACATGTCCTGTTAACAAGACCATCCTCATCTTTTTTATAGGCTCCAGTATCAATCCTGTTCTGCAGGGACTGGAACAAGCTGATCAAGCGATACCCAAGATGCCTAAAGATTCTGGTTAGTTGAAACTAGCTAGTCAGTTAACTGGAAAACTGAAATGCAGGTGAAGAGCTCTAGCAGCCAAGAGACCTCCTGGGGAAGGAAGAGGTCAGGAAACAACACAACCAAGTCTCTATTTCTAGATCAGTCCTCAAGAGCTACCTTTCACTACAAAGATGGTGATTCTGCAGCAACTGTGCAAGAGCATTTACCAGAGAGATGAAGTTTGGAGACAAACTCAGTTCATATATTCCCTTGCCCCCACAGGAAGATAACCTGTACTTAACCATGTTGCAAGATGCCTAACTTACTTACTCTGAAAATTCTCCAGTGCAGAGATCCCCCACATCCCTGGGCAATCTGCACTAATGCTACAGATCTATGTGATTTTTTTTCTCCTCAGGTCTAGCCTAATCTTCTCCTTTTGCAATTTCCTGCCCTGTTGCCAGCTCCATCTTTACAGCCATCTTCTACACACTTTGGTTACAGAAGCATGAGGCATTTCAAGGTATCTTCAACACTAAGCAAGTTCAAACTTTGAACTCCTTTAAGAGATCTGGGCAGTAAGTGCTAACGTAAGCAGAAGGGATGCCTTAGTCTCCTAAACCTGCAAGAGGGCTACAAATCCATCTGTCAAGGTTTGGACTAGTTAGAAAGACACTGCCTAGTATTTCAATTATTTCCTTCTGGAATAAGGCCAAAATACACTAGTTGATGTGAGCAGGTAAGACAGAATCTACTACTTTCAAAATCCTCTGAGGAACCAATTGAAAAGTGCTCTCTGAGAAAATGCATTTCCCTTATCACATGTACTTATTTGTTATTGAAGGTCTGCTTGCAAGATTCATGATGCTGAGCTCAAGGCAACAAACAATTTATTCTGAAAACTCACACACAGACTGAATGAAGATACAGGAATTACAAGCGAATACAGAAAGAAGAGGAAGGTCAAATCAGCACTGAGGTATGTTGGTAGTATCTCTATAGAGCATCAACAATACTTAATAAAATTTATTTTATACCGGGATTCTGGTTCTTCAGGTTTGGGGTTCTTTTAAATAAAAACTAACAAACAACAAACTGTCTGCAAGAGGACAGGAGTTATTCACCATAAACAGCTGTGAGGCTTGATCTTCTAGGTCTTTGGCACAACCGACCCATAGCCTCAACCTCCACAGCTGACAGCTCCCCTGTACAGAATCAGAGCAGCGGCACCAACCAGTCCAAGCCTACAGACCGTGTTAAAAGTCCTGGGAAATGTCAAAAGCCTTTTTCTTGCCAATACTTGCCAACACAGTGGCAGGAGGGAGGAAGAACTTTCATCTTTCTCATTGTAAGTTGCCAGAGTATCATATTTCTGTATTTGCTTCAGATTGTTCCATAATGGGCAAATTCTGACCTTTGCTAGACTTCAGCAACCCCCTTAGCTATGTTCAACTGATACAGGTACAGTACCTCATAGAATCCTAGACTAGATTGGGTTGGATGGGACCTTTAAAGGTCATTTTGTTCAGCCACCCTTGCAGTGAGCAGGCATATCACCTAGAGCAGGTGTTGCAGAGCTCTGTCCTGTCACAACAAGCCCTGCTAAAAATTGTCCTGCTCTTTTTTTACAGCCCCCCCCCCCGCTTTAAGTACTGAAAGGCCATAATAAGGCCTCCCAATTTGACCTAATTGCATTTTAAAGCCCAAATAAATTTTCTCACACCCTAAGTTGAGACAGGCAACTTTTTCCTTGCCCTACCCACAAGTCCCTGTGACACAATACTTCTGACAGATGGCAAATTTCTGGAAAGTTATTCCTTCCAAACAAGCATCTTCCTTGTTATTTAGCTGGGCCGAAGGGCAGCTCGCAGTCATTTATGAGAGAGGCGTGGAGACAAGCGAATTGCAATTACTCAGCATTCGTTAAAACGAAAGCCTCACCTTTAATAATTGCACAGTCACATTTCTTTGCACAGGGTCAACCAGAACTCCGGAAGGGAGACTCACTGATTGACACAAATATGTTTGTATTTCAAAGGGCAAACTACAAAGTCAAATAAAAGGCAGTGTTTGCACAAGAGTTAACTTGGCCGCTTGGCATTCACCAAGAGCTCACCGATCCCACGGAAAAATGTCTCTCCTTTGCTGTGCTATGCTGCATTCCTAACCCAGACTTCAATACAGGTATACAGAGAGGTGAGGTTACCACCATCCCCGAAGCAGGCTGAAGACAACCACAAAAAAAAAAAAAAAAAAAAAAAAAAAAAAGGAGTCAGTGACCTTTAAAGAGGCAGAGCAATACGGTGGGCTGAGCTTCTTCATTACAGCATCCCAACAGTGGGGATGCTGGTAAGAACTCTGCATATTACAGCTACAGGGGTACTCTGATTGTGAGGGAGGCCAAACCAATGCCCAACCAAACAGCAAAGACAGAGACTTCTTTTCTCACACTTTTGCACCCCAATTACAAATCATATTGAACTGCTGTGTTCCAGTGCAGCCTAATAGGAATATGACATAATACTTAGCAAGGCCACATACTGCTCTTGGGACTGTACCACTCCTGTTGAGACAAGGGCAGATCTCCACACTGCTGCATGAGACCCACAGTGCTTCTCCTTTAGTCCCCATCAGAACCAGCACTGTTTTTCCACACTGGACAAGGTCTCCTGCCCCTTCCTGGAGATACTTGCAGCTGAGCCCATGCTCTTTTCTCTTCTGCTGTTGCTTCACACTACTGCAATAATGATAGGTCGATTTTCTTCTCTTTTCTCTCACAAATTAAAGTGCTCTATCCATCCTAGAGCCATAACTGGGTGCTTTCACAGAGCCCACAACCCTTTGAGCTTGCTTTCCCAAGCTATTGGGTGTGTTGAATTCAAGGTTACCAAGTACATTAATTGTGGGTACATTAAAACTGGGTATCGAGTACACGTCTTCAAAGAGCCACCGAGAACTTGAAGGTAAACCAACTAAATGGGTAAAGGATCTGCACATGGGTAGATGCAGCCAAAAAGGCTGGAAATAGTCTTGAGGGTGATTAGCGAAGCACCTTAAGTTACACACATTGACTTCACCTCTTCACTTGATTCCTTTCAACCTTCCTCCCCACAGACAGGCCTTTGAACCTCAAAGCTTTACAAACAGTGTACATTATCAGCCATGTCTATACATATGCATGTGTGCCCAGCAACTGCTCATGGGTCACAGTCCAGCCTAAAGCACTGGGACCAGCATTTTAACCTTGTATGGTCCACATTTAGGTCACCCTGACAGAACCACAGCTGGGATCAGTACAGGAAGGCAGTTTCTAATGTACCATGGGAACAACTTCAGCAAACAACCTGCAAAGAAAGTCTTCACAGTAACTATTGCTACTCTGAGATTAAATATTACCTGGAAAGCACTCCCATTACCTGCAGAATCCTTTATTAATGAGCAGGTGGACATATACAGGAACCTGGTCCCAGTTCTAGCTCTCTTATTAGCTCTAGCTAATCTTATTAGCACTTCTGATCACCACAAAAATTAGGAAATCCAAGAACTAATTATGAGTGGACAAAAGGTTTCAATCTAAAACTGCACTACAGTATTTCAGAGATTAAGGTGAGGTTGGCAGGTGTGCAAAACACAAACCAAAGCCACTAAATTGAAGCAGCAACAGAACTTGGCTACCGTCTATCATCTCTGGTGAGCAAGACCACAGGAAGTCTCTCAAGAAATAGCCTCCATTGCAGAATGGCTCAGTGCACTTTCAACTTCTGCAATCACTTGTGCAGTGTTTTAGTGTCACTGGACAGAGGATGACTCTTAAGTGATCACCCCACTCCCATGGAGGGGTGAAGGGGCTGTCCCAGACACTGAGCACTACCCTTTGGCCCCAGAGAGGTTTTCAGATTTCAGCATCCAGAAAATGACAGACAAGGGAGAGTATCCCATCTGGAGCTCCTGGAAGGTGCTGCTGCAGGTCTGCTGGGGCAGCTGATCACACATGTGTGAAACCAGAACTAGCTTCTTGGGTTTGTCGGTAAACAGTTGTATCTAAGCATCTCTTGCTTTACTTATCCAGCAGCCACTGCCCCCAAGCATTTATGTGAAACAACAAGGACTGCCCACACACTCTTTTTAATCTGTGTTTACTTTTCTCTCCAAAAAAACCCAAAGGATTCATTTACACACAGCAGCTAAATACAGCAAAACTGAATGCTCCAGCATCTGAAGAGAAGTTCAGGCAATTTCTGCCCTGCCATTGATCTCCTATTTCTCCCTATGCTTCCCCTCCACAATTACACAAGCTGCCTGATATTCCCAAACTATCAATTCCCCCAAATCCATTTTCAAATTGCCATTCTTGCAAAAGCCTGGACTCTGAGTAAATCTATCCCAGCTCAATGTGACCCACATCACTGTTGCCAATTTCCCCAGAACACAAGGGTGCAGCTGCTCAGACCTCAAGCAAGGGTTACCTAGATCCAGCCACAGCCAAGAGAAGGCCAGGGGAAGGTATTGATCCAGCCCTTTTAACATGCTAATTTGCCTAGCGGCTGCTTCACTTACTGCCAGGCTGGACACTTCAAAAGGAAAATTTTCAAAGCAATGATGTCTTTTTCATCTGGGGAAAACTCTTAAAATTGAAAACAACTGAATTCAAGCACCAAGTTTACAGGAGCATTGGCCAGTATTCTTCATCTCCCCAGATGGAGATGTCTTATGTATGGAAAGACAGGCTTGTTAATTAAGGCTGTTAAATGTGGCCTGGCTAAAATCCCCTGGGATTTAGAATAAGAAAACCCACGCCCTTTCAGTGCACACTATAATATATACATCAGCTGTATTAGTCTAAAAAGCAACAACTTGACTGTAACTTCTTGAAGCACTTCACTGACTTCCTCCCTCACCGCTTCTCAGAAGTTAAAATTTCTGTAACTCAGCATCAAGAGCGGAGAACATGTTGGCCTTTCTTCACACTGGTAACGAGGAAAATAAAGGCAATTGTTCAGTTCCTTCGGAGAGCTGAAAGCTCACGGCAAAGGCCAGACAAAACCCTGGCTGTGACAAACGCATTACTAAAATATTTCAGAAAGCAGCAGTTTCATTGACCAGCGCCTCCGCAACCACACATGGTCTTCAGCCACCAGCTACGTAGAATGCAAGGCACGGATACAATGGGAGGATTTAATTAACAGTGTGTGAAAGTACCAAAATGTGTTACATACACAAGATCTGCAGACGGAACAGAAATCAACTGAGTGTTTCACATCTGTGTCTGTGGCTCACATCATGCTTCTAGTAAGATTGGAGACGAGCTGTGACAACCAGGAGAGCTCTTCAAGCTAAGGGAGATACAATGAAAGCAGAGTAATATGCTGTGGTTCAGAGCTACAAACATTAAAGGGCTTCAAACTTGAATTTTCCTTCGAGCATGTCACTACTTCTTTAAAGTGAGCTTGCTTACTTAAAGTGAGCCTTGGTTGGCATGCAAGAAGAGCTGAACCCACATGAAGGAAAAGCCTCAGCCACCAAGCTCAGGCTGCTCTTCCAGGCCTCATCCAGTCGAGCCAAGACCCAGCTGCACCTGCAGCATCAACCAACCCTTCCATGCTCATTGGCCCCACAGCTGGAAGGGATTTGGAATGCTGCTGACCTCTAAGTCCCCACCACAGGGGATGAAAAGCCCCTCGGAAGCCATAGGATAGTGTAGGCAAACGAAAGGAGCCATCTGTCAACTTGATGCTGGCTCTGGAGCAAGCTTATTCACAGAAACAAGGCTGAGAGAGATAACACCAAAAAATAGGAACAAAATGGAACTTCTTTCCTTGCCACTAAATTGTTCACTTTATGGGACTTCATGGCGAATGGTATAAAAAACTCCAATTTGCTTTGAAGCACATTAGTCTAACATCCTAATTACTGTTTACATTGCCATTTGCCTTCTATTAAGAATTGAATAATTACCCAGCGCTCCATAGTTTAAAAATACAAGCAAACAGGATTATCTGGGTAATTAAGACACTGTACTGCAGCTTTGTACTGTGGCTCCACAAAGTATTCACATCCACTAGCAGCAGCAGTAGTTATCGATTGCCTTCTTTCAAACGATGTCCAATGTGTAAGATAGGAACTCATTAGAGAAAGGTGAATGATGCCTTTTGGGAAATATGGAGGAGGGAAAAGCCACCTTGAAGCTAGGACTCTGGGCTGAATCTTCCCTCTGGTCTCATCTGAACCACAGACACCCTGTGCACCTCTAGGAAGTCACTTAGTCTGCCTCCCTTGATTCACCAGCTGCCACAGCATCTGAGCATCCCTCTTTCTTCTCCCGCCTAGAGCTCCACCAAGGCCCAGCCTGCTAAAATCACAGCCACTCAGCAACAAGACACTGCACCCCAGTAAGCACAAACCTTGTACCTCCTTCCAGTGGTTCTGTATAGATTAACTTCATTGTACAGTGAGCTTTAAACCCACCCATCTAAGACAAAAAAAAACAAAAACCAAAACAAAACAGTAGAGCAGCAAACCAAGTTTTTTCAAGGCAGCTACCACTCACTAAACTAGCCAAAGCAAATGCAACTGTACAGCATAGCTCCCCCCAACCCTTAATAGCTCATCCATATTGTACTTGAAACAGCATGACCTCCCCTTCTGAGTGACTATTAGGACAAAGGCAAAGTTTTAGCACGTTCCTTTGTTGTTTTAAAGAGCCTTTCCTCCATTTAATTACAGCACCAGATTTCACACTGTGCAGTTTACTACCCCTGTGAAATTACCTTCAAGTTAAACACTAATTGGACATCCAACAAAAATTAAAACCCCCCCACAACCTTGTTTTTCCTTCTGGCTTCTTACAGAATGGAGGCCAAACGTGATCTGGGATCCTAGTTTCATACCACTGATTTATAAAGACACAAAATGGAAAGCAAGACTTTAAAGAAATATAGTACATTTCTGCAGCATGTGTTCTAACTTATATCAATAAACCTTTCAACAAATCTGTCCCGAGCAAGCCTGTGTTTTGGGAGCATTTAATGAGCCTCAGCTTTATTCCAAGCCAAAGGCAATTTTGAGTAAAGTTGAAATAAAGAAAAGTTAAAAAGGAAAGAAAGCCACTAAAACCAAAAATAAAGCAAAATATGGGTTCTTGTGTAATCACGAGGGTTAAGAAAGCAGAACTTTTCTTGCAGATTATTTTCTTTCAATAAATAAAGACAGCAGATCATTTGTGCATGTTTACCCAAGTGCTACCAGCCCCATTGCACCAAACCACAAGCATAGGCCAAGTCTGTTTTTGCTGCCCTCCCAGCAGAGTCCTACACCAGGGCTGAGAGGGACAGCTCAATACAGAGAAAAGAGCATAAATTATAGTGCTTTTTTCATGCAGACATGTTCATACACAGCAGAGAGATCCCACGTCCCAAAAACGGTCACTTTTCCAGTTGAGACTGGAACTTTTGGACTTTTCCAGTTGAGAGCTACAGAAGGGCTTCATGGTCATGGAAGCCCACCACGGTTATACTGAAAGAGACCTCTGGAGATCTAGTCCAGCCTCCCTGCTAAAGCACAGTAATCCAGAGCAGGCTGCTCAGTCCTGCAAAATCCAGACAGATTTGGAATCTCTCCAGGGGAGACTTCACAACCTCTCTTGAGCAGCCTGGTCCAGCACCCTCATAAGAAATTAGTTTTTCCTCACATTGAAGTGGAACTTCCTGGGTTCCAGTTTGTTCCTTCTGCCCCTTGCCCTGTCACTGGGTATCACTGAAGAAACGCTGGTCCCACCTTCTTGCCCCTTGCCCTTTATATGTTGTTAAGCATTGAGAAGGCCATCTCTCTGTCTGCTCTTCTCCAGAATGACTAGTATCAGGACTCTCAGCCTTTCCTCATCAGAAATGCTTCATGCCCCTCAGTGTCTTTGTAGGGTATGGGCTCTCTGCTGGACTATCTCCAGTAGGTCTCTGTCTTTCTTGAACTGGGAAACCCAGAACAAGACACAGTACTCCAGATGTGACCTCACTAGGGCAGAGTAGAAGGAGATGAGAACATCCATTAACCAGCTGGCCACATTAAGAAATGTCCCTCAGATATTACTGGTAGATGAACGACATCCGAGGCCTTCAGACCCACCAGCATGGGAAATGGCTCTCCCTGCACTTTCAGCCATCATTTGACAGACAACACCAGGATTTGGAGGCACAGCACTTCCCCACACATCTGCTTGAAGCAAGCAAAAAGGCTGCAGAGACTGCACGAAAAGTGACAATCATTGTCTGAAGGAGACCTCCAGACACAAGGAGTACACTGTGCAAATATGACAATCTCCCTTAAACAAAAGCTTAAATAAATAAATAAAGATCAAACCAGAAGCCATTTGCATAAAATCCAAATCTTTGAGCTCTGCATAAACAGAAGGAGATTCTGTCCAGCACTGCCAAAGGAAGCTCTTATCTCCTTTGTGAGATGGGGAAGTGGGTGTGCTGCTTTGCATGAGGGTGTATACAAAAGATGTAAATGAGGAATTTGCTGCATGCAAAAGGCAAAGATGCGGACAGCTGCCAATCCCCCTTCACAGGGATGGCTTCCTTAGTCTCCAGCAGGAGGAAAGAGGAAAGAAGAGAACCAACATGCTTGCTTCCCAGGGAAGTGAAGCAGGCTCTGAATATTCATAAAAATGGCCATTTAGTCATGGGAGCATTAATTGCCTGATTCGGAACACAAGGTGACCTCACCTGCTCCCCACAACATATCAAAAGGATGTGGCATAATGGAACGAAACCAGATAAGATATTTATCTCACAAATTTGGGGGGCTTTTTGAGGCAGTCTTGAAAGACTCAAGTGTACTGCTGAGCGTTTCTTTAATCACTTCTCACAAGGGCAACAGAGACCAAGCTCAGTGGAGCATATTATTAGACAGATAATAACCCTCACCCAGACAAGATCTAAAAACTGAAGTCACCACACACAAGATGAGTTATCTGGAAAGTTTTGCTTGGGATTTTTGTTTGGTTGTTGTTGTTTGTTTTAGTTTTTTTATTATTTGAGTGGGCTTTGTTGGGGGGGTGTGGCTTGGGTTTTTTGTTGTGGAGAGGGTTTTTGTTGTTGTTGTTGATCTGTTGTTTGAGGTACGTTGGGCTTTTTAAATGAAGAACACGCACACANTTTTGATGACCGTGCTTTTTCACTAGTAACATGGAGAATAAGGACCAGATATTGCTCCCCTGTGCATCACGAATTCAGAAGGAAGCAATTCACAATTCCAGCCTTTCTCCAAAGGATACATGAAGGGACAATTGCTTGACAACTGAAACTTGGCTTGGGGAAGGGGNAGAGAACCAGCTAAATTCAGTTCAGACAGTTTCAGCACCACTCCCATGTCCCTCTTGGGAGCTTCCATTTTCTCAGCTCCTTTAAAAATATAACATGTTGAGTCTGTACTTTTTTTTTTTTTTTAATTCCCTGCCAAAAATAATCAACCTGGAAAAAAAAATTCCTTCTGAAATCTCAAATCTGCACTGTCTTAATCACCCTTCTGATTACCCTCTTGTGCAGCCAGACTGTTCACCAGCAAAAAAAAAAAAAAAAAAAAAAAAAAAGTCTAAGACTAAAATGGGGAAGTACACACAAATTACTTCACTTCCCCAGCCCTACAAAACCCACCATCCAAAAATCTTATCACAGAAGAAAACATATAATTAGACTGCATCCTTCTGATGTAAACTGAACTGCTGCTCTCAATGATCACAGTCGCTCTTCAAAGCCTCTGAGATAAAAAGGATCTTATCATTCAAATTACTACTTCTTAGGGATGCTCTTATCAAAGTTTGAAGGAAAATTCTAAAAACAGCAGTGATAGGAAACTAGGACTGAGCCATATTTTACAAGGCACTGGATTTTCTGCCAATTGGCCAATTCACAACTCAAAAAAAAAAAGCAAGTGTAGATGAAGACAAAGCTGTTGGCTCTGGTAACCTTTGCAATATCACAGTCAAAAATCTCAACTGTCTCACATTTATACAAAATGGCAGGTCTAAAATTGAGATTTGTAACTTCACAGCAACAAAATCATCACAGATGGCTACAGTCTATTGCTTCTTTAATCTGTCTTTTCTCCCTTCCTGCCTGTTCCCCCCCTCCCCCTTTTTTTGAGTTCCAAAGATACGTGTTTTATCATAAGGAAATAGCAACTAACTCCAAACCACATCATATTAATGTGTAACAAACCCATTTACATAACAAAGATGCACATAAGTGGAATTTAAAATTACTTTGTCTCAACTCTGCCCTAAAGCACTAATTACCTTCACCTTGAGATGAGTATCCCAACTAGTGGCACATATTCTACCAACAATATTCCATGTTTATGCTCTCCTAAGTAGCCAGCTGTTAACACAGGGAGTTTGAGGGAGAATAATAATATAGGGGAAGAAGAGGGAAAAAGGAGGAGGAAAGCAATAGCAAGTAGTGGTTTTTTAGCACAAATTCACAGCTACGAAGAATCAGTTCTCACTTATCATTTCCACTGATCAAAACCAAGTTTGTGGAACCAATTTTGTGAAACTTTCCTAGTAAATCTGAATTAAATACTTGGCTCCTTTCTCTTCCTGCCCTGGGTTTTTGCATGTACAGACATTCAATAAGGCAAACAAAGTCAGCCAGAAAAAAAAAAAGCAGAGGAAGGACAGTTTCTGTCACCATATTTGACCACTTCCACAGTTCTTTAAGAATTTTGTTCAAGGTCAGGGAGTCATTAACTTCCACTACAAGAGCCACTTTAGGTGTGAAGTGGCTTCTCATCAGGCTTCCTACATACATCAGCAGCTTAAGGAAAATGTATTTTTTAAAAAATCATAAGGTTGAGAAAACTTGAAGAAGGTTTTAGGACAAGCCAACAGCTGATCTGTTCCAGCATTGTGTGGCAGTGAGCAGGTCCCAGGAAAAAGGACAGGGAGCTCCAACATCTCCTGTGGATCTCCCAACAAGTGCAAAGCCTCAATCCACTGACCTAAACTATTCCTGCCCACTGAGCTTTTGTCAAACATTTAAGATCTTAATCAATCCTAACTCTGACCCTAAGATCACAAGGGAAGATGGATGAGGAAGCAGACAACCTCTGACCCCTCCTTGTATTTGTCCTGCCACAGTCAACCTATTGAAAAACAATTGAGGTGGAAACTGTTCACCAGCTCCAGTCTGAGCCCAGCACCCTTTTACGGCCTTTCCCAACTCAGTCTCTCCCCCATCTCCAAATCCTCTATACCAAAACCACAGGAATCCTCCCCACTTCATCTTCCTCTTTTCCTCTAAAAACCTGCTGGAGCAGAACATTTGCTGAACTATGAAGTGAACTGGGGAAAGAAAAAAGGGGAAACCTCATTCAGCCATGTCAAAGGCCAAATTGCTCTAACAGCCTCACTGGAAACCAAAGGGCAAGTTTCAGAGTTCTGTTAAACCTGATGAATTCATGAAGATGAGCTTCCAAGCAAACTGTTCTGGATGGAGAATAGCAAATTGAGAGAAGGAAACCACAAACAACCACTGATGAAATAGGATTAATGCTTTTAAATTACATGCTGGCTCAAATCCTCAAAATTACAGGTACAATCCAGCTTTGCTCTGAACAGCTCAGGAGGCAGAGCAGTTCCATCTCCTTTGTAAATGCAGCATCATCTGATCTTCCTTTTACTTGGGAAACAGAATTGGGCATCCTGATCCCAAGCCTCCTGGGTACAACTGAGAGCTGACACTCAGCCTCAAGGTCTAGTCTAACACCACAAGAAGAAATTAGAAAAGCAGCCCACTATCTCCACTGCCCACCAACAAAACCTTAAGAGCTTTTGCTGAACAACACAGGATTTGTTAGGCAATTAGCTCATCATATCTGGGCCACTGATGCTGAAAAACAGTAGATCTGCATCAGAGTGACCCAGAACTGACCTAATAGGCCTTTAGAAAGCAGAACAATCTCTCTGCAATAAACCATAATGCTTCCCCCCCACGGCATTCACTTCCTCCTCTCATAACCTTGTAACGGTGTCAAGAAGCTTTGCCCAGGAGTTACAGGTATTAGGCAGTAACAGTATCTCCCCAGTAGCATCCAGTCAGCACCACAGCCACAGATCCATTATGTTTAACAACACACAGGTTTTTCAAGTCTCCATCTCAGGGGGTTCCAAAAAACAGAGTAATTTATCTCAGACAGGCTGCCCTGTCATCATGCTGCTTGTCTTTCAGTTCTCCCTTCAGTCCTTGGTAATTTGGTGCTGATACGGCACACTTAAGCTTTTTCCATGTAGCAAAAGTACTAGAAATTGAGGCTCAGGTTCATACTTAGCAGATCTTTCCTGCTAAAACTTAATTTCCATGCATAATAACACAATTCATATCAACGGTAAATTATCATTTAAAAGAAATCAAGGACAACATTTAAGACACACTACTTAGTCTAGCACAAAAGCAGTTACTTCTCAGTCTCAAGATGAAAAAACACACAACCTAGTGAAAAATACACGAGGAAAACATGAAACAAAATTGTCTGTCTCCAAAGAACCAAACCATAGTTCCAAACTCACTAAAGGAATCAAACACTTTCAATTGCATCAGCACCCAGCAAAATTAAGCCTGTTGACCTGTGCAAGAATCCATTTAAATTTGATCTTAATTTAAGTCTACATGTGCAAGACTTTAGAAGCTGAGGCTAAAGATGTTTTATTTATAAACTCCCTTCCGTAACCTTTTACAACTTCTTTTTTTCCAGAAAGGGGAGGTGAAGAGAACGTAGTATTAAGGCTTTTTCTTTTCAGGATAATCTCTCTTTTATAGGAACTTTAATCCCTAATTCTGTGGCACACAGGATGGTGTGTGTGGGAGGGTGGGGTGGAGACTTTTTAGCATTTCTAAGAGTATCCTAGCACCTCCATTATTAAACTGACAATAGAGACCCTCCGAGAAATGAAAATATTTAACAAAGGCAGCAGTGTCAAATATCAAAGGGTGTTTAGCACTAAAAATTTGCAACAAGTAAAACAGCAAAGACTTCCCTTTCCCGAAATGGGAAAGTAATCTAGCAAAAACTTCAGCTTCCCCCTCCCCAACTGGTTCTTAACCCACTGCATTATCTAAAGGAGACTTCGCCAGAATTTCCTGTGCTTAAAAATTCACTGAAGCTACAATGTGAAAGGTTTGTTTCTGACTGCACTGTTTCACAGCCATTCACATTTTGGAGACGACCATGAGCCAATTCAAATTTAGGTGCCTGCTAGAAAACGTGTTTTGCCTTCTGCCAGTCACGGCACCAGCATTTGTTTCGCATTAGATAACTCTTAGCCCTACCACCTGGACCCCTTGGACTTCTTCATTAAACCCCTCTGTCTTACCACATCCCACAGGGGCTGCTAATTACTGGCTTTACTCCATTAACTCTTGTTGCCGATTCAATTACACATTCAACTAAGCCCTAACAAAGAGGACAATACGGCTTATCCTACCTTGGCATTCTCCATTGCGTTCTTCATAGCCAGCATTGCACAGACAGTTGCCAATGGGCACCAGCCACTCGCCATCTGCCCCACAGTACATTTTTGGCACATCCTTCTCTTCAGAGTTGTTGACGCAGGAGCCACGAACCTCCACTAGAGAAGAGGTATCAGCCCCAGTAATGGTGTCAGGAAACTGTGCCAGGTTTCGTACTGTCAATGGGCACTTCTTGTAGAAGACACGGACAGACACCAAAGCAATGCAGGCACCAACGTCCTGAAAAGCCAAGTAAAACCCTTTCTTGCTGAGTGGCCCCACATCTCTTATCTCTGTATTCAGCTTCATGATCCTGTCACCAATGTCCACCTGGGTGAAGCTCTCATCGGCAGCAATGGTGTCAATCTTGGCAAACTGGCTCTCTCGAATAAAACGCTCCTTATCATTATTTGATTCGTAGTAATAAAGGTTGAAAGTCTCTTTGCAAGTTCCCATGACACCTGGCAAGCTGTTGCAGTCTCTTAGTGTGAACTTGATCTCAATATAGACCCTCTGAGCCCCCTCACGGGGAATCCAATCAGTTCGTAACCAGTTGTTCTGACTGGGCTCCATCACATTGCAGACTTGGTAGGTGCGAATCGGAGTGTTCTTCTCATCCATAATGCTTACTTCCTCCCACTGCCGAGAGGGAAAGGGAAGGAAAAGTGCATCAGTATTAAAAGGAACAATAAAGCTTCAGAGCAAATGATCTGCATTTCCACAGCTAACATGGAAACCATTTTAAATGTTACAGGAAAACAAACAAATGTCACCCACCAGTCCAGCAAGACCAAGCCATAGCCAAGACCTCAACTACATGGACACTGAAAGAAGAATCAATTCAGGAGAACCAAACTTCAAATCAAGCAATGCCTCAAGGAACAAGAACGTGTTTTAAAGGCACTCTGAACCAATCCACAATTGTTACATTGACTGAATGTGTTTATTCCCTTTGAGCCCTGCTGAGAACTGGGCTAAATTCACTTTGGACTCATGGCACAGCACCGTGTTTCTCCTATGGCAGACAAGAGAAGTAACACAGAGACCCCCACCTCTGGCCTGGCAATGCTGAATTAACAGTTGGACCTCATGAACTTAAAGTCTCTCCCGACCAAAATGATTCTGTATTTTCAAGTGGAAATATCAGTGAGAACCCAAGGATTAGTCACACAAGAAACACGGAGAAGAGAGAGTAACATCCAGGTTTCTGGCATCCTTACTATGAATTTTATACTCTTAAGGCACCTTGTATTATTTCTCTAAGCTGCCAGCTACTTTTCTGGGCTGGCAACACCCCAGACACTCCACAAATATTCTTTACTTTGGAGCTGGGCAGAAATAGCTGCCTATAGAGACTCGGGTTCTTGACTCACGTGGCATATGGAGATGGAACAGTCTACCACCAATATTGCCATAACTCTGCTATCCAAACAAAATTTCTTATCAGTGGGAAGGTGTGAAAGAGGAGTATTACACATCTTGTCTTAGAGGAAGTGTCAGAAAATAGCTAAATTCATATTCCCCAAACCTCAAAAAGATCAGCAGAATAGGTGAGTGCTGAAAGATCAAGGCTTTAAAAACCTCTTACAACTCCTCAAACCATGTTCAGGTATCTTTAAAAATGCCAAAGCAACAGGCAGTATAATTATGAAACAGCAATACATGCAGGTTAAGGAAAGTACGAAGAGATCTAATACAGCAATTCCATGTGATAAGCTTAGAAAAAGAACAGCACACATAAGCACAACAGTTTAAAACAAAAAAAACCAGTGCTCTCATAAGGCAAGTTATCTTAGAGGTGAAAGAAAAAAAAAAAAAAAACCCAAAAAAAACGAAACCAAACAAGCAAACAAAAAAGCCCCCATGGTGCTTCAGTATCNTGCAGGCAATACAAAATTATCCTTGAAAAGAGCAGTAACTTTAAAAGAGACTTCCACAAGTGCTTTTCAGAACTACTGATGTTGTGGCTTTGATAAACAGAAGCATTCTTAATGTTAAGGGGCTCCTTGTATAATATCCTGCATTCTTCTCCTAAGGACTGCTCTTATGCAAGTGATTTTTTACTTAAAAAGACTCAATCTTAGCTGAATCTGTTTATAGAATGACAGTAGTTAACACCATGAGTCACTAGGAGCAGAAAGAATAATATTTTATTTGCTGCCTAGAGATAACTGCAAATTAAAATGAAGGAGCAGGGAAAAAAAAAAAAATCAATACCCAGCACATCACTCCTTTGCACAAGAAGAGGAAAAAATACATCTTAAAAAGTCATCTATCAATGTAAAGAGTAACATGGTGTTAGGAAGGAGACAGTTGTTTAATTTAAGGCTGCCACAGAGCTAGTTTACTGTTACAATATTGCCTTTAAGATCCATCACTTTCTATTCAGCTTATCTTCAGGCTGTCTATGCTACCTGCATTGTGTGCTGCAAGAGAAAGGAAGAGGCAGGGGGAAATAATACTTGTTGATGGGATTTCCTTTAGTGCTTTCAGACAATGCAGGATGCTGCTGGAGGATTCAATAAGGAGAGCTCCGAGGTCAACGGCCTGACTGTGACCAAAATCACCAAGTTTGGATCAGGGTCTCAACCTGCCAATACGCATAGCTGGCTTTTATCCCATGAACACATGCACACAGAACACACTTAAGGGTGTCTTACTGTCAGACCTAAAAACAACTACAGCCCCAATTTCCAGCTACTCATGATTTGTAGCTCCACATATGTGGTCAAATCTTTCCACTTTCAAGCTGAGATCAACTTGTATAACTCAACTCTCCCCACAGCGTAATGATGCAGAGTAAAACATTCTGGGCACAAAACCTGCTTTTCGACTGTGAAATGCTACCATAAACCATTAATTACATTTATAATGCAATTCATTAATTCCTCCAGGGCTACTATAGATTTGATTACTGCTAGTCACTGCTAATTGACTGTGTTTATCTTCAGTCCTTCTCATTCATACAACCCTCATGCTGTGTTATAGAAATAGAAAAATACCTTTTATAACAGATAATAAGGTACATGCAGTTAAAGGAAAAAAAAAAAAACTGCATTGAAGGACAGAGCCTTCCCAGGAAGGTAGAGGAGTTAATTTCTGCTGCTTCAAATAAATCTGTAGCACACAAAGTTAAAAGAAATGCTTTCCAAGCACTGTATCTCAGAAGCAGACCATGTACTCTTAAATTTTTCACTAGTGAGCTTAAAAATAGAATACACGTATGTGGGCTTAGTGAAACGAGTCACGTCCACAGTAAGAGCACACATTTCCTTCTCAAGCGCTCATGGTGCTTTCAGAGAACAGGAGGGGAAAGGGGAAATCCAACAGCCATTAATAATTATACAGCTATCCTCTGAGCATCAATTTTACCACTGACTTGTATTTTAGGATCTGGTTTCTTACACAGCGTAGATATCCCTTGGAAAGCCAGAAGAAAGACCTCATCTCATTAACTAACCTTTCCAAGGGATGGGATTATGAAGAAAGACAAATTTTCACCCAGATAGAGTTGTACCTTTCCACCCTGTCAAAAGCTGAGTGCAATTGCTGCAATCAGCAGTGGACACGCGCTGCCAGAAGCCTGCCAATCACTGTCCCACTTGGAAAACCCGAGTTCTGGGGACAGCCCAGCATGCATAAGCCAGGGCTGTAGCCAAGTTCACCCAGACCAACAATGGGAGAGCAAAACAATCCCCCATTCTCCCACGTTAAGGTTATTCAGATCTTATGCATAATGCATCACCAACCAGCGCAACCTCGGATTCCTTCCACTCGCTGCTGGTTCCTTAGCTCTTCCCCTCCACATTCTAAGTGGGAACACACTAAAAAGTGAATTTGTAGGCTTCGTGATGAATTCAGTACTTTATTGTGCCCAGGTGCTCATTTTTTATTTTTCAGTTTGACTTTGATCAAGTGTAATGAGTTGCTTTACTTACTTAATATTAAAAAGATAGAGGTGCATTTTTACGTATATATGAATTTTTAGTGTGCACTGCTAGCATTTTTCTTACATTATTCACTTTTAAGAAAGTAAAAGGCTATTTGTTTATGAATTTTTTTTTTAAGTAAAAACAAAAAAGCCCCAAGAGATCCGAGGAAATAACAGTCTCCACCAACTCAGAAATACAGCACTCAAGAGATGCCCACAAAGGCCCTGGGCACACCGGAGAATGGGGCACAGAGGGGACAGCAAGGTGCCCATTAATACAAAGCTAAATTAGGAGAGATACCTAGCTTGCAGCTGACTAAGCAAAGGGGCTCTAAGCCCCACCAATGGATACACGAAAATCGATGCCATCACATCATTACCACTGAATTCAAACAATCTTCTCCTACAATTTTCTTCGAGTAGTACATGAAAAGACACGCCAAGGAATCACTGCTAAGCACTGGGTGCTTCAGTCTATGCTCAGATGATGTTAACACTCTGAAGTAGAAAAATTGTCCCACCTCACTGAAAGGTCTAGACCTTCCATCCAGAAATAGAGCAGCAATTGCCCCGAACATCTCCTAGCCCATAGATACAATAATTACAGTCAAGAATGCCAGTTCGGTCGCCAGATCACATTTCTTGTTGGTATTTCAGTTTTAAATAGGCATCTAAACCCGTGCCTCCACCAATCTCCTAATCCTGAAACCTCTTTTCTGCCCTTTTGGTTTCCACTTCTTCCATGACAGAGCTATCCGAAGGGAGTATAGAGTTTCCCCAACAAAGAGTAATTCACTCGGTAAGCCAGGGAAGAAATCCGACCTCCTCGGCACAATCAACAATAATCGAGCCATTAGGACTCTCTGAAAGTTACTAATCACCCCCTTTACCCTTTTGATCAGATAGCGGTTAAAAACTTACCCCTCCTTCTAGGGGACTTGCTATCCACCCCAGTTCTCCCTGAACTGATCTGGAATCCAGCAAGGTAACTGCAAAAAGGGACAAATAAAAAAAAAAAATTAAATTCCAGCTGCCAAAGGCAGTATTAAACTACATCGTTCACCTGAGCGTTTCCATATGCGTGGAGCACGATGGCACTCCCGCTCAACTCGAACAAAATGTTATTTCCGATCCGAAACAACGTGAAACTCCGGATTCGGTCTGAAGAATTGAACGTTCGCTCCTCGGACAGTTCGAGCCGCTCTCGGGGCGTGAAAGGAGCAGTTAACCCCCTTGGCACATCTCGGGGTGGATACCGAAGGCTTTCACTTCAAAGGGAGCAGCGGCGGCAGCGTGCAGCTGGCCAGGATCGGTGCTCTCCGCCGGGCAGCGCCCGAAACACCGGCAATTCCACCGGACGGTACAGGCGCGACAGAGAAGCGGAAAGCCACCACTTATCGGCACCTCGGGAGTTCGGCCAGACACCGGGAGAAGCTTCCGAACAGAGCCGGCTTTTCCTGCCCTCTCGGCTGCAACGCAGAGCCACCGCCGAACCGTCCCGCAGCGCGGCAGCAGCACAGCCCCGGGGAACGGCGCGCAGCTCCCGGGAGAACAGGTCTAATGAACCGCCCTTCCCGGTGCAGCGCTCCTTGGCCCGTCGCGGACGAAGACACTGGCAGCGACGGGACACCAGGGACAGGTGGGGACCGCGCCGCCCCGCGACACCTGTGCCGCCGCGGAGCGGGACCCCATTGCTCTTTCAGGGTAAGGTAGGGCAGGCCAGCGGCTGCCGAGC
>VWZI01010415.1:408796-452074 GCA_013396835.1 Psilopogon haemacephalus
GGCTCTTTAAGGGGAGGGTAGGGCGGGCCAGCGGCTGCCGAGCCCCCAGCCGCCGTTCGGGACAGCGCAGTCCCAGCTGCGTGGGGAAAAGCGAGGAGACGAGGGGACCGTCGCTCATCTGGGGGGCACCGAACTTTTCCTGCTCGGCCGAGGGAACGCGGAGCCCGGCGGCGGGACGCGCCTCACCTTCGTTGGCGGGATAGACCCGGGAACCGGTGACGGCCCCGCAGACGCCGACGAGGAGCGGGAGGAGGGCGCAGAACGGGCCCCCGGCCATGCCGCCACCGCCGCTCCGGCCGCTCTATCCCAGTGGAATAACTGCCTGCATGGGCGCGCGCCGGCGATAGACATTGCCGGGGGGGCGGGGCCGCGCTGCCCGTCACGGCGCGCCGCCAATCACCGCCCNCCGGCCGAGCGGCCGCCGTCCTGCGAAGAGGAGGGGGTCCCGCCGGGAAAAGGGCGCTCCGAGAGGAGCTTTAAAGTTAACAGCGTCAGAAAGAAAAAAAAAATAATAAAAACAAACAAGCAAACAAGACAGGAAAAAAATACCCAAAAGCTGAGAGCAGCCCTCCCGCCCTGCCGCGGCGCGGGGGGAGCAGCAGCAGACGAACTCTACCCTTGCAGAGCTCGCGGCGGCTCCCGGGAGCCTAACCCCGCCCTGTCCCGCCCCGCCGGTCGTGCCTCCACCGTTGAGCAACAGCGCCACCTGGCGGGGCGGCGAGGCCGGCTCGGTGTCCGCTGCCCCGAAGGCGAGAGGGTGTGGGGGGAGGAGGGTGAGTGGCAGAGAGGTGATCTTCAGTGGTCACCGGCGGAGACGGCGTTCCGGTGTTCCGCTCAGGCGAACCCACAGCAAGGCCCTGCGGAGCTTCCCCGGTCACAGCCGCAATGGTTTACCTCGAACACACAAACCGGCAATACTTTGGGGCGAAACGGAATTGGTTAAATTCTCAGGTTTCAAAGTCCACTCAGTTCTCGGTCTGTCTGGTAAACTCTATTTTTGACATGATTTCTATTGACAGAGGTGCACTCGGCCGCCCCGAGTACTGCGCGGAGGGAACCAGGGAGTGACCGACTCTCGGCTCCGACCCTCTAAAGCTTCGCCTGCCCGAGGCTGGCGGGCTCCGGTTCGACGCTGCCATAGTCGGTGCCGCTGCTCGAAAAGCTTCACAAACAGCAACCTCCTCGAGAGGGCAACCCCCTCCCGGTAACAGGGGGTCTGTTCCCCATGTCCCGCCCTGAATAGATCCTTTGCGGCTGCACGTCAGTGCTCTGCCTTCAGCCCAGTACTCCGGCTGCCTGCCAGCACCCTGCCTTCGGCCCAATACCCTGGATATATCCCAGCACTCTGCGCTGTCCCAGTACCCTAGCTTCATCCTAGCATCGCATTTCAACCCACTACCCCACTTCATCCCAGCATCGCACCTCACTGCTTCCCAGCAGCCCATGTCATCCCAGGATCCCACTTCATCCCTCCCTCGCACTTCATGCTGGTACTCCATCTGCATCCCAGAACCCCACCTCTTTCCAGCACTCTGGTGCTTTCACAGCATTCTGTTTTATGCCAGCATTCCAGCTGCATGCCAGCACCCCGCGTTATCCCAGTACATCACGTCATTCCGGCATCCTGACTTCAGGGAGCCACACCCAGACTAGTGTGAGTGCCCGTCTCTCTGCTGTCCAGGCAGAAGGACTCAGTGCAGCTCAAACACAGCTGCACATAACTCTAACGCTTTGAATCCACCTGAAAATCTAAACTACGACCGTCGTGACCCTGCTGTTTCCTCGTTAACTCGCTCCACTTGCCCCAAACTCAAACACAACACTTGCACACATGCTCTCACTAGTACTTTTACCTCCAAAACAGAGCATACTTCACCTGCTTGAATGTTAACTCAAGACCTAGCCAGGATGTATTTTACTTGGGTTTTAAACCAGCTTAAAACAGTTTATGAACACAGCAGTTACAGGAGTTTTTCACACTCTGAGGCTCAGATTTATTTTCCCTTGCCTCAAAGGTTTATTTTTGAGCACCCACTGCAGAACCCTGGAGATAACTCCAAGAAGATAGCCCCTGGATTTACTTCTTTCTGTAGAAAATAAATCTTTTAAGTGGCTTCATGGATAAAGTGGGTTAGGAAAGAGTGCAGTCACCAAAACTGTTAAAACTGGCACTTCCTGACTTTAATTATGCACAAGAATTCTTGGTCTAATGAGGAGGAAGAAAAGGATTAGTTCCTGTTTTATTATTTATCCCAAAATACAGGCAAGCTATGATTAAAGCAATTTGAGTGCCTTTGTTTACTTGTCTTTGATGCATCCAATGGATATTCTGTAAATTTATGGAATATTCTGTAAGTTATGGATTATCAAAATCTCTTCTTGTTCTAATTGAAGTTACTTTTGGTGCAATGCCAGAAAAGCCATTCATCATAAAAAGTACTCTTTACTTTGAAATATTTGAAATAAATATTTGGTTTTTTTTAAAAAAAAGGATTAAATACTTTCAGTGTGACCAGATCTATTCTGCTCTAGTGAGCCCATATCTGGCTCCCATTTCAAGAGAGACATGAAACTACTGAAGACAGCCCAGTGAAGAGTCCATCCCCTACAAAGATGATGAGGGGACTGGAGCATCTCTGATGAGGAAAGACTGAGAGATCCGGGACTGTTTATGCTGGAGAAGAAAAGATTCAGAGTGGGGTTGGAACAATGCTTATTAACATCTAAAGGGCAGGGGGAAAGAGGATGGGCCCAGGCTCTTCAGTGGTGCCCAGCAGCAGGACAAGAGTAAACGGGCACAATGGGCACAAACTGGAACACAGGAGGTTCCATTTGAACATGAGGAGAAATTTCTTTCCTGGGAGGGTGCCAGAGCCTTGGAACAGAATGCCAAGGGAGATTGTGGAGTCTCCCTCTCTGGAGAGATTCCAAGCCCACCTGAACATTGCGATCCTGTGCAATCTGCTCTGGGCATGGGTGTTGGACTAGATGATCTTCCAACCCATGCTGGGTTTCTGTGAAACCTTAGAATATTCCTATTAATGTGATTTTTATTTTTAAAGACATTTCACCTAAAATAAACAGAGACTATATAAAAGGGGCCCGAAAATGTAATAAACTAAAATGTCCACAATTCTACCAAATCCACTCTGGTTTGGCTCCTAGAAAAGGGTTTTTTTAAGGACATTTTGCCAAAATCATCACAATTTCCTTACTTGGTGTCATTTCAACTGATTGTAACAGCCCAGCTTAGTTTTAACAGATGTCATTGATATTTGGGATTAAATTCTGTCCTTGGCTCCAGCAAGTAACTCACCTCACAGCACAGTACCTGACATCCAAATTTATTCCTTCAGATTTCGTTACAGCTGTTGGACCCTTTACATTTTCTAACCGCCCATTAAGAGAGCAGCCCATGCCGCTAACACACCAGCTCCACTTATCCCAGCTCAGCACCAGGAGCAATTTGCCTCTGATGGGGACTCACCACATCGGCATCTTAATCAAGTTTACACCATTTAAATGCTCCATTTAATGCAGCCCAGGAAAACAGAGTCAGCACCACCAATATTTGTCTCAGTTCCTTGGCAAACCCACACTGACTTGAGCAGATGCTGTAATAATCATGACAACATGCGAAACGTTCAATCCTATCTGCCTCAGAGAGGTCAGTTATTTAGGGAACTGTTTTTAGGACAGGAATGGTGTGGACAAACAGGCACGTGAACACACACAGACATGGAGGGTTCGGAAACTGCACATCACCTTGAAACGAACTGACTGAAAATTTGTTGTCTCCTATTCATCCACAGTTTGTTTTCCTCTTTTTAGTGGTAATTTATTAGTGTGCCAATAGTTGGCTGTTGGCACATGTGGTTTATCTGGGATTTATTTCTGTCATTAATACCTTTCTTGAATGAATTTAAGTGCCTCTCACACACACATCCCTTTACATATGTATAGCTGGTTTACATTTTTTCCCAATCACACGCACAACATTCATATGTTAAATCTATCCTGAGCACCAAAAGGGCTCTGATTTTGGGGCAAACATTCTGTTCTATTTTTACTTTATCTTTTCATTTGCCATTTTTCTATGTCCACCTACTCCTTCTCGTCCATCTCCCCAGAAGCTTTTTGCTGTCAGTCAAGTGACAGCCTCGGTAGGAAGCTCTGTGTGTTCATGAGCCTCCTGAGGCCCAGCACTACATTTAGACAGGGAAAAGAAAAAAGAAAAAAAAAAAGGAAAGAAGAAGAAAACAGGGGGAGGGAAGAAGCCCAAGCTCTTCCTTTAGTATGCAATTCCACTGCCTGCAGGAAAGAAATCACTGGGCTCCTCTGAAAAATGCCTTTTCCCACAAAAATGCATTCCCGGTTTACACCACTCCCACACAACTTCCACATTATGCGGCTATTTGCAAAGGAGTGTAAAATAACCCCAGGAAGTTTCACACACACACAGAGTCTCATTGTCAAAAGGATAACTCCCCAAAGGTGCGCCTTCAGCCCGCTTGACACTGGGAGCAACGGTCACCTCCTGCCCACGACAATGCTCAGATGTGCCCAGCCTCTTCCTCCCTGGAATTATTGATTCTTAACGGACTCGTGGGTATGAAACATTTGCCGATAAACTGCTCAACAAGTTGATGGTCAGCTCTCTGAGAATAACGGCTGCTATTTGCTGTGAGGAAGGTTTCATTCCTCGGGTCATGTTTAGCTGCAGCCTGTAGCACAGAAGCCGTAGCAGGAGCACAGCCACGAGAAGGTAATATGCAGCTCTACCAACATCAAGCTGGCAGAATGATTTTGTTTCAACTGGGATTAGCAGGAGTTTCGCTGCCGACCTCGATAAGAAAACGATCAGGTTTAGAGCTCATTTGCAAATCCACTCTGCGAGAAAGGGAGCTTCAGGCACCGCAGATGATTTGCACTCCATTTTCCTACTCGTGATCATCGGCACAGGAGTTTCCTATTTATTACCACCTTGGTGCTCAGCATTGTGTATTTGTCTGGACTGGCAACTCGACAATATACAGACAGATGGATGTGTAGATGTTTTGCTTTTTCTAACCAACAGTTGCAAAGGAAACGCAACAGGATTTTAATGACAATTGAAGTTGTAGCTCTTATTGCGTTGCTCCTGACCACACAGCCCAAAAAAAAGTCTAAAATTTACAATGCATTATTAGCAGCTCTCCAGAAGGAGATCTTGTCACCAAAACTGGTTATAAACCAGGAGTGGTTATGATGCAATTTATGCTTCCTAAAATAGCCAAACATTAAAAGGCATTGGCAAAAAAAAAAAAAAAAAAAAAAAAAAAAAAAAAAAAAAAATCTGTAAAGCAGAACAAACAGAGCAAATAAAAGAGAAACACCTTGGGGTGTCAAAGTGGGAATCACCCACCACTTGAGGTGATCGAATGTGATAAATTCAAGTGCCCACCTCTGCAGTGCATATGCCAGTTCAGCCCATCCTGGCTCTCCCCCTCAGCAAGACCAAGGGCAAGCAGCAACCTGAGCTTTTTCCTCCATGAAAGTGTGACCAATAAACCAGCACAAATAACTGTGTGAGGCTGCAGGTCGTTTGCAGTGCTAGCACAGATGCTTGGCAACCCAGAGAGAGAGGAATGTGCCTGCCCACGTTTCACTGAAAGGTTATTGGAAGCGGTGGAGGTTAACAGACACCTTAATTATTACAAACCGCTTTCGAGTACCGCTGGCTTTGTACCGCCAGTCCTCAGCAGCTGGGCTTCTGACTCATTCGGGATCATCTGGGAGTACTGTCAGCTTCCAGAAAAGAAAAGTTCCTGGGATGAAGATGTAGGACTGGCAAGCGGCGGCGGTGGGAGGAGAGCGGCCAGGGCCAGCAGCCAGCGGGGAAGCTGCCCAGCCTCCTCCTCCTCCTCCTGAGCGCTCCATGGAGCGGCTGCAGGAGCACGGGCTCCATTAATAACGAACCAAGTGAAAGCAAATGAGCCTCGGCCAAAAATTGTGGGGAATCTGTTTGTGGCAATTTCAGAGGAGCCTTGGTTGAATTGGAAGGGTAAAGCAAAGTCTAGGCAGAGAGACGTGCAAACTACAACCAGACTGCTTTAAAAGCACACACCCATTTTTCTGCAGGGGGAAAAACCAATCAGTCAGACAGATTTAGGTTTTTCCTTAGAGAGCAGGGTCTCAGTTTAAGATTTCTGAACTAGATTCTGGCTGTCCTGAGGCAAAGCTGAATTTTAGCAGCAGCTTAGCTACTCAGCTTCGATTGGTAGGTAGAATCGGGCTCTTCATGTGAAAGAGAATAAACCTAAAATTAATATAAGTGAAAAAATATATTCACAGATTCATTTTCACGGTAGAATTTTAGGTTTTCTGCCATAATTTACTGCAGATATTATTGGAAATAAAAAGGATACAGGGTTAGTTTTATTGCACCACTAAATGTTCTGTATAAATAAAGGTAATTTTTGTGCAAAGTCTGTGAATTGTCTGTTTTCATCAAATAATCAAAAGACCAGTGTCAGAGCTCTAATTCTTTTATATTCAGTGTGGCTGGAGACAGTGATCTCTTCAGACATTATTTATGCAATGATGATACCAATCAAACTGCACCACAGGCAGGTTCCCTGCAGAGCATGGAAAATTTCTGGCACTTCTAATAGAGAGTAAATCCTAATTAATTTGGATTAAACTGTCCTATCTGAGACAGTCCACCCAGTACTAGGACTAAAATGTTTGCCACCATATAGAAGAAAATTGTTTGGTTTTGAAATCAGAATAAAACCCCTACCCTTCATTAAAAAAAAAAAACAACACTTCTTTTTTTTTTTTATATTAAACTGTGAAACAGGTATAAAATTGTTGAGTTTTGTTCTAGAAAGTGGAAAACGTTTTGCTGGGCATGACTGGTATATTCACAGGACAGGAGAAAGATTAAGATTGGGATTTCACATCTTGGAGAAGGGCTCTGCTCAGAGTTCTTCACAGACATCCTTTAACAGCTACTGCAGCAAAACCTTTGAGGCTGGATATAAGTGATTAACTCATACTCACTTAAAACAAGGATGCTAAATAAATATCAAATCGCTGGGATCTGCAGGCATCCAATGCCCGCTGCTCCAGTCATGAAAAGAATATGGAGCTGTGATAACATTTAAAAGTGTGGGACATGTGGTACATAGGCTGGCCAGCCTTAAAGTGATAAGGATGATCTTACCTCAGAAGCTGAAGCATTGCACGTGTTTCTCTGTCCTGATTTCATAGCAGCTATAGACACCAAAGAAAAGTCTTCTAGTATCTAAGAAATTCTTTTTGGGGGAACCACAAATTGGGGGAAGTGAGGATATGCCTATGCATATGTTCTAACTCAGTATTCACACTGATTTTATAGCAGAACATGACACATTCTAGATTAACTTCATACAAGCAAAATAATGGGCACAGGAATGAAAAGCTGCAAGAAGGACAATGAAAGAACCACCCCTCAATTTATGTTAGAAAAATGGCAGCTATTATTTTCCTGTTTTGTGACCAATCTGGGAAGAGCTCAGATAATAAAGTAGTTTGTTGTGCTGGGCAGTACTGCCACTGGATTTCCTTGCTCTCTCTTTATGTATACCTATCACATACTGACATATTTCCTGTAGGGATTCTAACACAGCCAGATCTCAATCTGCTCTCAGGTGTCTGAGCACCACTGCAGAACAATACATGTGTGCAGGTCTGCACCTCCATCCTACAGGTAGGCACATGGACCTCTTCATAAGATTCTCTTTAAATCATGACAGACAAATCAATTCCTCTTATTTCACACACTGATGGCATCAACAAACCATCTCTCTTCAGCTGCAATCACTCTTAATCAAGCCTCATTCCTCCCTGAGTTTTCATCTAGCAGTAACCATCTCATTCCTTTAATGGAAATCAGCCGCAAACCCTGAGTATGTTGTACACAGGTCCATAGTGACAGTAAAGAGCAGGAACACATCTCTCTGAATACTACCTGAAGGCAAGGTTTCCATCAGGAATGACTCATTGGTATTGCTTTTATTGAGACAATCAATTGTATGACTGATATTTTCAACAATATTTTCATCCCAAACATTTCCTTTTGCAGTATCCCAAGGTAAACCACCAAAATATTGCATACAAGGAGAAACACACAACCACTATAGCTTGTGTGGGTATAAAAATGCTACCCTTCTCAGCTACCTTCCTTGCCCACCACCTTTACTCACGTTACCACCCTGGATACAGTTTTGAGCACAGACCAAAAGAAGTCATGTAGAATTTTCTTGTCCTACTTGAACAAAGGTCCAATTTGGAGGGAGAGTGCAACTAACTATTTGCCTTGACCAGTCGCTGTCTCTTGTCCCCCACTTTAAGGGCTTGTGCAGCACCAAGAAAACAGAAAAAAAATGCCATTTGCAATGTGCTGGAAACAAAAGGAAGGGGTTACTGGTCAATTTTTGTCCACTCCCTTCTGCTCAGAGGGAAAACACATGGTAAAATTTATGTTTTTTCTTCTTTCGTCTATCTGAAACATTCATCAAAATCTATCTCTGGGAGAGATCAAAGTAAAAGACAATATAGATTTGTTTGAGTTTCCACCACCATACCAAAATATCTCCAAATGCCAGCAAGATATTCAAATAAAGTGCTGGGAAAGTAAAACAGAATCCCAGTGGTGACATCTGTTAGTATACAAATTGTTCAAACATCTCCAAAGTTTTCCAAAGAAATACCAGGATGGCTTCCTACCAAAAGGCAGCTTGGTCTAATATCCTTCTTGGATGATTCAATATACAAACCATGCTTCTACATTTTGTTTGCACGCCAAAATCCACATGTGTGTCTTGACATGGGACTAAAAAGAATCTAAGAATGTCTGTACCAGGCAACCGGTTTAAGCTGACCTTAGATGAGAGAAATAACATTTTGTGAACCTAAACACAATTGCCAATGCATGGTTCTGTAAAAAATGCACTTCTGCTGGAAGCAGCTCTATCATTTGGTGCAAGAGAGTTTCAGTTTAAGAGGACAGCAATGTAGACAGGGCGTCAACAATGGAATAACTTCTGTCTGATTTGGATAAAATTACTTGATTTACCTGTGAATGTGAGCACACAGGCAAGCAAACAAATAAGCAAACCTAAACAAATATGCTGCCAGGCACATCAACAGAAGAAATACTAAAGCCCCCTAGAAATCTTCCTCTAAACAGAAAGAGAAACCACAGGGCTACTCCAAAGTTCACAGACTCACAGGATAGTTGGTGCTGGAAGGGATCTCTGGAGATCATCTAATCCAACCTCTCTGCCAAAGCAGGGTCACCCGGAGCAGATTGCCCAGGATCAAAATGTCCAGGTGGGTTTGGAATCTCTCCAGAGAAACAGACTCCAAAACCTCTCTGGGCAGCCTGGTCCAGCATCCCAATGCCCTCAAAGAAAAAAATTTTTCCTCATGTTCAAATGGGACTTCCTGGGATCCAGTTTTTGCCCGTTGCCCTTTGTCCTGTCGCTGGGCACCACTGAAAAGAGTCCGTTCCTATCTTTTAGACCCGCACCCTTTAGATTTGAGAAGTTGTTCCCAGACATGTCATTCTCCATTCTCCTCGCACTTCTCAGGTGGTCTATGCAGCCCACCTACAAACTGAGCCTCACCAAGAGCGTTACAGACTGGTTATGGTTATTATTCCATTTGTATTAGTTTCAAAGGCCAGCTCATGCCAGTGGAATTACATCAGTACCAACGTAAGAGTTAGCACCAGCAGCTCCACACCTCACATGGAAATACCACAATGGTTTCCCTACGCTCAGTATTTCCTAGTCCCTAAAAAGAAACAAACTTAATTTGGGAGACATTCACCAATATATCAGTGAAATTAAATGTAAGATGACAGCATCTATCCTGACTCCAATACACAATGTTTGCGAGTGATAATTATTTTTTTCCGCTTTAATTAAAATTCCCTTTAAAGTGTCCTCTAAATAAAACATTGCTTAAAATGCAGCATCTCCTTATGAGTCTATCACTCACACAAAGCTTTCAGAAACACTCATTGCAGCTTAAAAGGCACTATAGGATATTTAGACTGGAGTTATCTCACAACATGTTCCCCGGCTGCTTTGTTATTTGAGCTCTAAATGTTAAACACGTGGAAGCAACATGAAAGGATCCTCCCTGTAAAGCACATTTTCCAAATTCTCTCTATCTGTTATTTAGGCCCCCATAAAGATCCATGTATGTCAACCCATCTGCAGCCACATTTATTTTTACATGTTTTTGAGTGCATATCTCTCAGTGTCATAAGGTCTTCATAAATAAATCAACCTACTTAGATCTGCACGCTTTGAATCACAAGCCAGCCACCAACCCAGCAGATGGATACATTTTTAATTAGGTAAGCGCTCAATGCCTTTTGGTTTGAAAACTCCCTTCTTTTTCTTAAAAAGATGGAAAGTAACCAAATCAAATCCGAAATTGCAGCGGGACAACATTGCGGGTTTAATCCGCATGTAGCTGCAAATCAGCTCAGAGCCCAGGCTGTGTGACAGCTTGAACAAATGCAATATTTTATATCAAGCAAACCTCAAAGTGAAATATTTAAGGATCTTGCAAGAATAAGTTGTAAACAATATGTATTTTTCAATAACACATGCGGTTACTTATGCAATCTTCTCACTTGAGCAAGGCTTTCTGATCTTAATTCATTTACTGTGTTGCCTTTGCAATCTCTCAAGCAAAATATTTTTAAGCAGCAACTTCTAATTTACATAATCAGACATACTTTTCTGAATAACATGGAAGAAACTCAGAATTAATGACATCTTGTACTGCTTAAATAATCCATGAAAAGAAACTTCAGCAGTTCCAGTTAACTTCTTCTCACAAAAAGGTTTTCAGTTTTGGACTTGAAACAAAATTCAGCATGATGGATAAACATTTTATCATCACAGAGCTTTTCACGCTCCTCTGAACTTCCCCTGCTCTGGGAAGTTCAGGCAAATACTCCAGAGCACACCAGCTCTCATGGGTGAAGGCTAGCCATACTGGAGAGCCCTAGAGGAGACCTCCAGGTATCAGGCCTTCCAGGTCACTCTGCTGCTCACAGACAGTGAAACAGCCTGGAATCACCTTGCCTGTCTTTGATACATTTTTCCTGATGGCTTCCATTCACCAAAACAAAGCCTTTTTGCAGAATTTCTTCATGATGGGGTTGGAAGGGACCTTTGGACATCACCTAGTCCAAGCTCTGTGCTAAAATAGGGTCACCTAGAGCAGGGTGCCCAGGATCGTGATGTCCAGGAGGGTTTGGAATCTCTCTGGAGGAGACTCCGCAGCCTCTTGGGCCAGTGCTCTAGCAACCTCACAGAGAAGTTTTTCCTCATGTTCGGATGGAACCTCCTCTGTGTGTCCATTTAATTCTCTTTCCCATATATTTCTGGAGGTTTTCCTGTGACTTCCCAAGTGGTGTTCTCCCACTCTTAAACTGGTGAGATCAAAGGTAAGGACCAGCAGCCTGAAGAACAAAGCAACCCTGTCCATCATACCTCTTCCCCAGCTGGTAAAACAAGCTGCGGTTTCATGGGATAAGAGAGGACCTGCTGGCAACTCTGACTGGCCAGCAATGCGGTAATTCCGTTTCTCCTTTCAAGAAAGAAGAATGACCAAGAGGTAGCGTTAGCTAACACAGCATCAAGATTGTCTTAACATGACCAAGTAGTCCAGAAGTTTGTGCTTTGAATAAAAAGGCTTTCCTGCAGCAGGAGAGCTGTGACTGCTCCATGGGCAAACAACAGCATTCTGCTGGGCCAAAGCCACCAGTGCACCACATGGGGGGTTCACACTGACCACAGTTTGCAGCTTTCCACATGCAACACCCAAAACTGTCAAAAGGATTTGAGTGCCCAATATGAAGGGATTAAGGTGGTACTGAGGCAACAATTTTTTTTTTTTGTTTTATCCTTATTCAGTTTTATGCTTTAAAAAAATTAGATTTAAAAATTCACAGAGCAGAGAAAAGCTCCAGATGTAAAATATGATATTTAAACAAAATAGCTTAAAAAGAAATGGACCAGGTTTAATCTNCATATGTTAAATTATAAAATTGAGGCATATCATTTCTTTCTATCCCTTTTCAGTTAGGTGAATGGAAAATCCTGTATCTCTAGAGCTCACTGGAAAAGAAATAATGGTCTGATACTCATCCCACCTTTTTGGGGTCTGTGCTGATGTCATTGTACAGATTTCAAGGAAATTGCTTCAGATTTGTGCCATTAGTTAGATCCAAATCTAGATGTCAGTTCATCCTGAAAATACCCAGCTCTGCTAAAAGGATCAGGATTACCCTCAGAGTTTTACATCCTGAAGTCTAATTGCACTGTGTAAAATAACATTTATGAAAGATCAGATATGAAGCATAAAGATGGCAATTATCTGAAACCCTAGGATATAATATTTGCCCACTGCTCTAGATGGGCCATTATGCTTAAAAACTGTAGTTGTACCGGAAATAAAATTTCTCTTATATATGGTATGACTTTAGTTTTTTACTTGAAATGAAAACACTGCAAGATGGAGAACATTAGTAGGGCACACTGAAGCCAACTTCTATTGCTTAGACATTCTTTCTAGCTTATAATTACTGCCCTGTGCTGCAGTTCACCTTGTGCCTTGTCTAAGACATGTCTTGTAGCTCACAATAGAGAGGGAAGGGAAATGTAACAAAAACATCTGGAGTAATGCATCTAGTTCTGAGCTCCTACCAGACATAGTCCAAAGGAGGCTACAGTGATGATGAGGTTACTCAAGCATCTCTCTGAAGATGAAAGGGTGAGACACATGGGGCTGTTTAGACTGGAGAAGAAAAGATTGAGAGAGCATCTCATCAATACTTATCAATACCCGTAGGGTGAGGGTCAACAGGCTGGAACCAGACTGTTTTCAGTGACGTCCATTGACAGGACAAGGGGCAATGGGCACAAAAAGGAATCTAGGAGGTTCTGTTTGAACACAAGGAAAATCATGTAAGGGTGCTGGAGCACTGGAGAAGGCTCTCAAAAGTTGTGGAGTCTCTTTCTCTGGAGAGATTCTCAACCCACCTGGACATTGTGATTCCACACAACCTACTGTGGGTGATCTTGCTTTAGCAGCAAGGTTACACTAGATGATACCCAGAAGTCCCTTCCGATACTCACCATATGCTGTATTTCAGCCCCAGGTGAGTAAAATACAAATCAATGTGACAAGATGTTGGATTCAGTAATGTTACAGATCTTTTCAACCAAAATGATTCAACGAAGAAGGATAATGCAGCTTGAGTCATTTGCATCCAGTATTTTTGTACTGGCACTTGTGCTCAGACTGCCCCATAGACCATCCATATGGCACTGCTCTAACGCAGAGAGACAGACCTCCGTTAGACAACACCACCATCACTGCCTTCCTGCTTTGTACTGTTTCTTGGTAGGACTCGCACAGCCAGGGGTTCAGGTTTCACTTTATAACAGCAGGAAGAGGGAGCCTTGCTATTGGAACACAGGGATTTATACTGATCTGGACAATCAATGTTGGAATAAGTTAAAGGAGGATTATGTTTGGCCCATTTAGCAGGACTTCCAGACCAGTGCTTTGAACCACAAAACGTGGAGTGTTTTTTGTGCTTATCCTCCCAGTCTGTTCTGATCTCCTTTGCTAGATCCTCTTTTAAGCAAAAGTGTGTAAGAGCCTAAGGAACACAATACTATTGCTTAATTTTGTCTGCGTTTCATTAACATTTCTATGAGTTTATGCCATGCTTTTACTGTTTTCCAGCTGATAAATGTTTTTTTAATATTGGGCACAGATCATTTTGCTTATAATCAAGGCTGGGAAATTAAGTTTAACATCTGAGAGCTCTAGGCAGAAATGTCAGGCGTGGACCAGATGACCACATGAGAGTCGCAGCCTCCCTTTGTGCCCCAGATTGGCTGGTATTGTTTTGATGCCGTGGCGCTGGAGCAAGAGCACTAACGTAATTATGAGATCAAGCAACATCTGGTGGCTTTGGCACCCAGCTCACAATCGGTGGTTCGTGCGGGTCAAAGGATGAATGCGGCTGAAGCGCACGTTAGGGTGCGCAATCATAAAGCTTGCATTAGCGGGGAAGGAGGAAGAGTGGCATTCTTGGCCTTCATCACCCAACAAAATTGATGGCCCACAAAGGAGCAGTGGCATGACACACAAAAGTGATGATGCTGAAGAGACTGATGCGCTGCGGGCGGTATTTGACATCTTCTGGCTGTGGGCTGCTCTGTGTTGTGATTTATGTCACCATAATGATTGATTACTTTCAGATCATTCCCATTCTACCATATCTCTGAGAATTTCCTCCTTCTTCAAACATCTTTTTGTTCCACAAGCCCTAGGCTGCAGATGGCATCAACCCACACATCTCCATTGTTTGAAGCCTGCAAGAACTCTTCCATTCTTTGAGGGAATGCTCATAGTTGAGTAGCTACTGTCCAATTAAGTCCTGGAACTGTGGCTGCCGGCACTTTAACCTTTTTATCCCCTTGTTCTTTTAGGAGTTTCATTGCATGCAATGGTTGCTGCTCAACAATGCCTAAAAAAATCATCAAGAAAGAAAATTGGAAGGAGTTACATTTTTCAGGTTATGGGAAAGTGCTTCAAGTGGTGGTTACAGCTGCATCTGTCACACCTCCATAAAGATTCTTCTGATCATCTTTCACAAAATGAATTATCATCTCTGGCATGCAGCATTAGAGCAGACTCTGTGTAAAGGCAACAGGCTAAAGCTTCTGCATGCTGGGAAGCCAAAAATGCCTCTGGGACGCTTATGCAAATCATTGGTTTTCTCTGATATCTCAACCATTCTGTGACACATAAAATATCAATGACTCAATATTCTTATGATAGGAAAAACAAGAATTCTGGGCTCCTATCAAGAAAACAGTGAAATTGTTATTATCTTTTTTATTTTGGCAGATCTAACATGGCATGGTGTATGGGGAATTAGCACAGTGGATAGTGAGTATCTTCTCCAAACTACAACAAACCACTACAACAGAATTAATTCTTTTCTATTTTCTTCGTAATTAGGAAGCAACAACAGCAAGAAGAACATATTTGCTACTGCTTTAATCATTTACAACAAGACAGCCAAAGGAGCTCCAGTGGCTGCATTCTACCACATCTAACGCTTTGACTCTGTTTCCACAAAATATTTTTTTCTGTCAGTGTGTACTTGTAGTACTGCTGCCTGCTGCTCTCTTGAGCTCTGCACTCTCCTTCCTTTCTGGAAGGTCTGAGAGGTGCAAGGGAACCACAGCCCCCATGAAATCCTTCCAGTTGCATGTTACTCAAGGAGCATCAAATACCGTTACTCACATATGACATTAAGAGCTATCAAAAAAATCTTTATCTTCCTTCAAGCACACACTGATTGTTGTGTTTTTCAGGTAGGATGTAACAAAGCCTATAAAGCACTTAATTCATGAACAATATCTGTTGTTCTGAGTCAAACAGGCAGAGGAATCTGCTCCTCTGCGTGTCTAGTAAGGACTCAAGATGTAGGGCAAGCTGAGGCACATCAGTGATGCTCACCAACCACACAAAGACATTTCAAAATTACGTGGTAAGAGTCCAGTAAACACCACATTCACAGTACATGCACCAGGGAAGCTTCCATCCGGACTCAAGAAGCTCTGGTAATACCAGACAAAATACCCAAAGTACTTACACTGTGCCAAAAAAAAAAAAAAAAAAAAAAGTGAAAAAAGAGGATGAGCAATAAGTCAGTTTGTGCTTGTGCTGGGTGAAGCTACTTACAACTGATTGTCCTATTGCCTAGAAACAGAATGATCTTAAACAATGCTATTTGATATTGACATGTACAGTTTCTGTGATGATCACCTCTTGCTTTGTTTAACTTTCATACAGGTAGCTAGGGATGTAAAATAGCTATCAACAGCTTCAAGCCTGGATGTGTCCACAGAGTGAAAATCAGCACTGATCTCTGGTGGGGTTTTGTTTTGTTTTGTTTGGGTTGGGTTAGGGTTTTTTTTGTTTTCTGGGGGTTTGGTTTGGTTTGTTGTTTGTTTTTTTTATACTAAGTATCTGAGGAGTTCCTGTGAAAGCATTTAAGTGGGTCACAAAGAATGAAAGCTGTCCTTGGGCAGCCTTTGAACAGGCAAATAGGTTTTCCTCCTTATTTCATTTTTTCAGCAGAACAGAAAACATAAGCCCCTTTCAGTAAGCAGTATTTCCTTTTTAACAGGCTCTACAACTCCTCAGAAACCGTAAACAGTGCTGAATGTAATTCAGATAGTCTCTGATACCCACACTCTGGGCCTGATTCCCACTTAAACTGAGATCTGCATTATCTTTATACCCACTGTAAAAATGGTTGTGCTACTGGAATTGCAAGGAAGGCTTCAGCTGTGCAGCGAAGGCAGACCAGAAGACTTTCAGAAGGGAGGAAAATATCTGAAATTGTCAATTCAACGGGAGGCACCATGCCAGAGAGAACGTGCCACCCATGAAATGGAAGGCTTCACCCTGGTATGAAAGCCTCATATTGAACCTACCACACCAAAATCGAGCTCCCTTCAATTTACTTTACTTGAATAGCTGCTTAGGGTGTACCTAGAGTAAGGTAAAGACAGTGAAAGTGATTCTGTGAGGAAGCAGATGAGCTCATGCACCCTGCCAAGGTAAGCAGTAACAGTCCAGGAAAGTTTTCTGCAGGGAAGGAATGAGCCCCCAGCATTTCTCATCATCCTGTGGTGACCCAGCTCTTTGGCACAATAATCTTCATCCTACCGTTTAGATAAATTAAATATAATGGGGCTTAAATGAGTCAAGAAAACAAGAAGAACTATTTAGAGAATATACCTGTGGCTTTACTTTGCTGTACTGTCTTTTAGCTGCCTTCTGACCCTTCAAAGCTGCTCACACTTGCCATGAGCTAAAACAGCTCCTGGGTAATAATACATTATTTTAATTGATTGGGTACTTGTGTAGTGGGATGAGGCACTGTGGGAAGAGTCACTCTTCAGTTGCTGTTGGCCCAGAAAATAGATTTGACAGCTCAATCTTACGAACAAAAAAAAGAAACCCAAATAACCTTTCCATTATTGGGCAAGGTGATGTCTGCCCCAAATCCATTTTACTCCATTGCTAAAGAATGAATTGTGTTTCCAGAGCTAACACAGCACCTTTCACCCATGCTTTCAGCTAAACATCAAGATTTTTAACACTATGTAAAAGGTAGAGATTCGCATGCGATTTGTGCCCTCTTTGCTGCACTGCACACTCTGCTCAGTGCTCTTCTAACGAAAATCATGAGTACAGCTCTTATTCAGTCAAGCACTTAAGCTGAAGTATTCCATACCGGAGTACCTCTCTTGACTTCTTCAGGGTAACCTGTATGCCTGTCTTTGATGCTTAAGCGCATAGTTGAACCAAAGCCTATGGCATTATCTAATGAAAATAACCAAATATATCAGATGTGTGCAAAATTTGTAGTCACCATTCCTATGGAGCCCATTGTATGGAATGAGACCCATCTGTAGTTAAACAGGACCAATGTATTGTATTGTTCTACCATCTGAATCAAAATGAAGAGTATGAGGACATACAGAATCTCTGACTGGATGAGGTTGGCAGGAACCTCCAGAGTCATCTTACCCAACTCAAGCAGAGTCACCTAAAGCAGGCTGCTTGCAACCATGAGCATCATGGTTATTTTCATAGAATCATAGAATGGTCTAGGTTGGAAGAGACCTCAAAGATCATCCAGTTCCAACCCCCCACCATAGGCAGGGAATTTTGAAAGCATCTGTGAACAGCAGCAGCACTTTCAAGCTGCAAGCAACCCCAATTTGATTCCTTCTGTGAGTAAGTTCACAGATTTCTGATAGTACTGAAGTCAAAGCAAAGGCTTGCAGGAAAACAGAAATAGTAGTGGACATCACAGAATAAATCCAGTCTCTAATCTGACAGCATCTGATGATCTTTAGATGATAAATCATAAATCACCTTGGCCTAAAGACTTGACAGAGTGCTTTTTTTGTGAAGGAATATCTCCCACAAAAGGACAAAATCTTTCAGGTTAGCCTGTGTACTTCTACTTCAGAAAGATCACAGGGACATGGCAAGATAGAATTGGATCTACCCTTTGGAAGGGAAGAAGCTGTGCAATATTGTTTTCTAAGCGAACTTTTTTTTTTTTTTTTTGCTAAAAATTATACATTTAAAAATTTATATTATACCATAAAAATTCTACAGTACCTGCAAAATGCTTGCATGCAGCAGAATCAGCTGATATATCTATCATGGAAGGAGGAAATGTGCTTTATGCAGAAATGTCCCTTTGAAAGTCTTATATTTAGCATCTTCATGCTAAACCCAGTTCCAGTGTTACCTCTGCGAAAATAAGCCTTGACAGTAGGCTCAGCATCCATGATTTCTTTTTTTCTGTCCGCTCTTCCCACTGGAAATAAGCCGTATGTATGGACCTGCATCTAAATTTCTGGTCCATGCTTACAGAATGAGAGAGGTACTAAATAAAAATAATTTCCTGGGTTTCCATGCTCCCACCATACCAGAGAGATTCTTGGAGAAGGCACATCATATCTGGAAGCACAGCAAGGCTTTATCAATGTCCAGAATGTGTTCTCAGGAGAAGAAAAAAATAAATCAGGGGAAACTCCACTAAAAATAAATCTATATTCTAGTGTGTGTGTATATATATATATATACAAATATGTATGTATGCATATATTTTCTCTATTTTAGCTATATATATGTTTATAGATATATGTGTGTGTGTTTATATATATTTTTTATACCTATATATATATATTTATATGCTGTGTGGAATCATTGTTTTGCAGTTGCAGCTCAGCCAGTGCAACTTTCCTTTTAGACAACTTCTTTATTCCATTTTTAAGGATGCTCAGTTAGGGCCTGCGGATATGTGTGCACAACAGCCATAAAAATCACAGACACATTCGTAATCTCTAACTGAGCAGAGTGAGTGAAAAGAAATTCTTCATGTCCTGTACAATTCCTCTCTGCGTTAGGGTACTTTAACAGCAGCAATTGTTTTTCTGCCAACTGCACCTGCAACAATCACTACATTTACCCTTGTAAACGTCTGCCTGAAAACTACATGTGTCCCAGGGCTAAAGAGCAGGGATTGGGGATTTTTTCCCCTCCTGGATCAGAAGCTTTCAAACCAAAAAGGTTCAGAGATTTTCTTTGAGCTACTTGGATAGCTGCAGCCCTGTGTGGGGTCAGGCAGCAATAAGCAGCCCTGCCGTAAAGGTGGAGTCTCTGCTGTCCCCCTCTGATGCAGAATAGATGTCCTTCCCCCGCTCAGCGAGTGCTCGATTTCCCACACAACAGTTTTCTTTCTGCAGAATTCTCCAGGCGCATGAACCATTCTGTTCTGGTGAGCTCTGCACGTCTTACTCATGGTAATTATGCTCCCATCTTTGATCTCAGATGAGATCTCTTGTGCATATTTTGTTCTATTTATGTCTTTGATCTTGTTACTTGTTTTCCCCCGTATTTTTTTTCCAGTCACCGTCTTTTCATTTGAAAGACATTCATCTTGCATCCCTTTAAAGACAAAAGGTGAGACACTGGCACGTGTATCCTGAGTAACCTTGCGGAACGCACGGTAGCAGCGAGCAGTTTTTCTGAGCAGAGCACATCTGGGTGTAAACGAGCTGCAGCACATCACGGTGCTAATGTCAAGAAGGCACCTAGGCAGCCGAAAGCGATACGTGCTGCTGAGAGGAGTATATTAAAAACAAAAACCGCCGGGTGGCTGCGATGACCGCAGTGACAGCAGATTACCCTGGCAGAGAGGAGACGCGCGGGACCCACCGGTGTGCATGACAAAATCTGCTCTCCATGGCAACAGGAGAGTGGCAGGGGAAGCGCGGCGGGAGCCGTCCCGCAGCCTTCTCTACTGCCACAGCCAGGCCTTGCAGCTGTGGCCATAGCCAAAGGCTCAGCATCCAAAGCACCTTCGCCGCAGAGCTGCCCCATGACAGGCATTTACAAATCTATCAGCAAAAGCAAAAAATATTTGTGAGAAAGATGTGAGGGGAATGGAGCATCTTGCTGACCCAGAGAGGCTGAGACCTAGGGCTGTCTAGCCTGGAAAAAAAAAGGCTGAGAGGGGAACTTAGCAATGTTCATTAATATGTGGGGAGGCAAGAGGATAGTGCCGGACACTTTTCACAGAGATTAGGCTGAGAGACCTCAACAAACCTTAAGTTATGAGAGAAAAAGCATGGAGAGGTAAGAGATACATAAAGTGACAGTCTTAATCCCCAAATTCAGTCAAAAATCACAAACACTTTTTATTGTAGAACCATTGGCATTTATCATTCACCTTCACTGTGCTGGCTTGGCTAAAACCACAAAGGACTGACAGTAGATCTACACAGTATAACCGTAACAAGCATCCTCTGCTCTTCTTGATCACCTCAAATGCAAAATCTTGTACTAATAATAGAGTCATCACAGAAGACTACAGGGCTGGTTTAGGATGAATCACAGCTTCCATATAAGAATTTATATACATTATTAACTCTTTTGCACTAGAACTCCTTCAGGTGTGGTACACCTGTGGGTGAGGTCCAGGACAGTTGTGTCTAAAGGCCAGAGTTTACGTACCAAATCTCAGTGAAATCCAAGCAACCACTTATGTTCCCACTATATCCCAGCACTGAGAGGCTCATAAATTTCAGACCAAAGCATTCTATGGCGCTATGAAATCCCTGCTTGGCTTTGTCTGAAGCACATGGAAGTTATGGTTAAGCTACTATGTTATAGTAACATAAACTGCCATAGTTTATGCTTACAGCGTATGTGTAATTAATTTCTCTGTGGTCTCAGTTACCTCTCTACTCATCCTGGCATGAAAGTGAAGTTATTATCTCAGCAGGAAATAGTGTCACATTGCTTTCTTTGCACAGGTTCCTCTCCACATGACTAATCCTTCACCCACAGATAAAAAGGTTGCAGGGGTTTGGTTGCTAATAGCCCCATGAAAACAGCAGGCAGAGGCTGTAACTCCCAGGTCACCCCTAATCAAACAGAGGTGTCACTAAATGTACAAGTAAAATCTGTTCTTTGCAATTTTTAGTTATGCTTAAAGAGAAATTTGTTAAAAGATTAAGGTGGTGGACAAATGTTTTACAAGAACAGAGTGAAAAACACAAAATGTTATTACAATATCACTATTTGGAAATAGAGAAAACAGACTCTTAGAGTATTTCCAATTTCTGTTTGCCTTAATTCCAGCAACAAAGAGCAAGTGTGTTTGCTTTGTGCTACAACTTATCCTGCCCTCCTCAGAAGCAGTGCTCTTACATTCTCCTGCCTTCCAAGAGCACATCAGAAATCTCCCTTTCTTATTGGGGATGAGCATTTTCCAGGCTACTTTCATCTCTTTTTAAAGCAGAACCAGTGGATGTTCTGCAGCCAACGCCTTTCTGCTGGCAGGATCCCTCCCCTTGCAATTTCTAGCAATTGCTGTACCTGAGCTGCAAATTGTGCAGCAATTATATTATTCGTTGGCTTTGATGGTGCTCAGACACCCCAGATCTTTCGCAACCCAATACAATAGTCCATGGGAAAATCCTTTCTGTTTAAAGAGAAGATAAATGGAAAGAAACCTCCATGTGTGTAATCCCATTTAAAAAATAATTCTATGGCATGGGAGCCTGTAAATCCTTATTTAAGTTTAAATTAAAAAAACAAACAGAACAAAGATCTTTTAAATCCTTCTAACCATGTTGTTCCATCATCCCAAGAACATAGGTCATGCCACCACATTTCAGAAACTTGCATTAGTCACTGTTCAGTGACTAAAAAGTCCACCTTTTCTACCCCATTTTTTTATAGAACAAGAGGAAATTGCCCCAGATTGTACCAGAGGACGTTTATGTTGGACATTAGGAGCAATTTCTTCCCAGAAAGAGTTGTCAAACCATGGAACAGGCTGCTGGATGCCCAGGGAAGTGGCGGATGCCCAGGGAGTGGTGGATGGGTGTAAAAGCCATGTAGATGTGGTGATGACCTGGCAGTGCTGGGTTAACAGTAGATCTTAATGATTTTAAAGCTCTCTTGCAACCAAAATAAATAGGACAAATAAGATCTCAAGAAGTCTACATTGAGACCTCTGTCCCATAGCAGGACACCATTCTGGAAAGATGTGTATGAACCTCTTTCTTGGGAAGATCTGCATCACCCCCATGAAATGCTGTTTTAACACCATTGCCATTTCCTCTCCCCTCAGTTCTGACACCTCTCTGTTGTAAGTCCATATTATCCACCAAGCCTTTGTTCCACATATCCACTCTGAGAAGCTGAGGAGAATCACCTCCTAGTTCCAGAGAAGCTTTCCTTGCTCTTCTGCAGACCTTAATAATCTCTTGGGGCTTGGATAGTAAGCAGTGATCACCCAAGCAAGAGCAGCCCCGCACAGGATGCCTAGACCCCAGGGTGCAGCTGTGAAGGGTGCCAGTGCTGGGGACCTCCTTTAAGCCTGGGATGCTGAGCCTCAGCCCTTCTGAGCCTCTGGCAGCTTCACTAACTGGAGTTCAAGAGAGGGCTTAGACAAAGCAATCAGGTCATAAAACTCCTAGCTATAACATTTCCTGCAGTCAGTAGCATTCATTGTGAAAAATGAGGTGGTTTGTGTCTAGAAGTGGAAATAACACATCACTGCATCTGTGTCCAGGCTGCATTGAGGCAGAAGTGATGCCAGCAGAAATTCCCAGGGTTGGGAGCATGGAGTGGAGGCAGGTTTGGGGGAATATGAGGGTAGAAGCACGACAGCAGAGATAAGAACAGCTGAGGTTGGGGAAATTACATACAACACTTTTTATTTATATTTTTGCTCTTCTTTTTTTTTTTTTTTTTTTTTTTTTTTTNTTTTGTACATGAGGACTAACCTGCTCTTCCAGTTGAGCATATTTTGACTTCTAATCATTGTTTGTCCGTGCTCAGGGAATATATAGGTACCCTTATATATTTAAATATACATATTTTTCTGTGTAATACAGATGATTCTGTATTCTACTTCATCTCTTTATTTTATATTCACCTATAAAACAGAGGCTAATACACTGCCATCGCCTGGAAGTATTTCAACACCACTTTAGACCTTTGCTGTAACAGAATATTGCCAAGAAACTGAATTCAGCCAGATGTGAGAGAACATTTAAGTGAAGCAGCTCCTCTTTCTTCCCCCTTTTTTCCTTTTTTCTTTTTTTTTTTTTTTTTCCTTCTTGTTTGTTTGTTTTGGTTTATTTTGTTTCTTGATCCCTTGGAAGAGTTGTGATCATTTTAGACAAGGTTTAAAAGTTCAGTCTTCTCACTACCAGATTTTCTGGGTTGTTTTGGGGGTATTTTTGTTCTCTTTTGCAGGACTATTAAGTCAAAACATTTTGGCTGCAGCAAAAGGGGTTAACAACCATTAGTACCTTTTGACTGCAAAGATTTACATCAGGATCATTTCTTCACCCTGTGAATTCCACGTCTTACAAAAGTATCTTAATTTCAGATTGACTACAATGGTTCAGCACTAAAATTACCCCCCCTTTTCCTTCTCTTACAGATATAAAATTTGTAATTCCTCCTGTCATTTTTACATATTATACTCCTGTCACCAGGAGTTTTTAAGTTTCTTTTTTTAAAGGTAGTTACTGGTGGTATAATAAAAGAGAAAATTAATTTCCTGGAGTTTGAATCAAAGTGCCCCAGTGTCTCAAGATGTGATGTTAGAGTAAAACTGTAAAGTTAATGGAATATTAAAATCTGCCAGTTGAGCTTCTCAGGGAAAAATAGTTCATCGTCTGAGGATTGAGAGTGTGATGGTACCAGGGCTATGTAAATCACGAATTAGTGGCTCAGAATTAAACTGCGAGAGGACCTGTCCTCTCTGTTTACAGCAACGAGAGCTGTAGCACAACAACCAAAAGCTCCTTCTAATTTTTTGGGTAAATAACAATTACCAATTCCTTTTAAATATCATATGGCAATAACAGCGCTCCAAACACAGTCTTCCCACGCCGTTGCTGGAGTGATTAAAATGTTGAAGGCATCACAGCAAGTCCCTGAGCTCCTTGACAGCTGTCATTGCTATTGAACACAACTATAACAGCCAGAGAGAGCCTTATTGGTAAACTGCTCCATGGTGCCACAGAGGCAATCTCGCCATTTCACACAGGCAGCTGTTGCCACATTTTGGAGCTTTTATTTCTTCTTTTCCTCTCAGACAGAGCTGGTGGTTTGGTGCCATGTGCAATTTCTCCCTCTTTATCAACGCCATTCGGTGAGTTTTGTGCCACCAGGGCTCGGAAGGTTTTGTTTCCAGGAAAATGAGCAAGGAAAATACATTTTTGCTGAGTATAATGGTCTCTTTCTGCGCTCGTCATGTGCAACAATAGAGGCGAGGGCTTTTCAATAGGGAGTGGTGTGACTTCAGTCTTTAAATATAAATGCACAGAGTTTTTATGAGAAGTGCTGTACCCTTCCAATTTACATCTTTTTTTTTTATGGTAGGAAGAGGAGAAAGCTTCCCCACAATGAGCTGGAGCTTCAATAAAGACAGCTCAGCCAGCCCCCACGTCTGTGACAGAGCCCTCTGCCAAAGGCAGCCCCTTCTTAGAGTTACAGAATCATAGAATGCTTTGAGTCAGAAGGTCCCTGCAGAGAGCAGGGAGATCTCCAACTACACTGGGTTGCTCAGAGCCTGTGTTAGTTTGAGGGATCCTGGGTCCCTCAAACTGGGACAGAGCCCCAGACAACCTAACCTGAAATATTTCCACAGATGGGGAATCTACCACCTCTCAGGGCAACCTGAGCCAGTGTAAAAAATACCTTTCTTTTGTCTAGCCTGAATCTCTCCTCTTTTAGTTTAAAACCATCTCCCCTTGTCCTGTCACAAATGACCCTGATAAAAAGTCTGTACCCGTCTTTCTCATACTCCCCTTTAAGTACTGAAAGGCCACAATAAGGTCTCCCTAGAACCTTCTCTTCTCCAAGCTGAACAGCCCAAACTCTCTCAAACTGTCCTCACAGCAGAGGCATTCTAGCCCTTGGGTTATTTCTGTAGCCACCTCTGGACCCTTTGAAATTTTTGTGTCCAACCATTAACCCAGCTGTTGATCACAACGCCTACAATTTTTGCCCTTATGAAGGCCCCTAGGGAAGCACACTTGCTCTACTTTCAGTATTTTGTAGACAGCAAATTGAGGCAGAGTGAAACAAGATTTCCTGCTCAGAATCCCCCAGTCTGTGACAGGGCTGGGAGCTGAACCTCAGCTTCCCAAGGCCCTTGTTTAACAAGGGGACATTCCTGGTCTCTCCACTGGGCTGCCCCAACATCTCACCTGCAGCCCAAGCAGGCTAAACATCCTTCAGTAGTGGGAAATACTGCCCTACACACTACACCCAGCTCAGCCACATTCTGCAGACGCCCATATACCCCATGTCCCTTACCAACACATCCCTAGTGTGGAGCAGTTGACTCCTAGACTTTTCCAGTACCTCTCTCAGCTACATTTACAGTTTCTTGTTTCTTTTCCCTCACCCTCTCCACATCTGGAGATCAGTGTAGCTGCAGGGATACTCCCACAGAAGGTAGCTTTGGGGAGCAGGAGGGACATTGCGTCCCAGGCAGCAAAGAGAGTGAGGTTGGGATGAAACCTGGAATTAAGCTGCACTGAATATTCTCACCAGGGAAGAAGTGATGGAGCCAGCATGCATCAAAAACGTTTGGATGTTTGTGCTGGATGCTCTTGGAATGATAACCAGGTTGCAGAGTAGAGGTTTCATCTGCTAACAGCTGAAATACTTCTCGGATTCCCCACCCCCTCCCCAGCCTACTAGACTCGGGAAAAAAAAGTGATGTCAATCATAAAGACAAGAACTACTGCACTATCTAAAATATGTACACATCTTTGGGTGCTGAGAGCAGTTAATAGCAACCTGTATTTATACAGCTCTAACAACCCAAAATGAGATCTTGGGAACAGACGTAAAAGTAATTTTTATTCTCTCAGTCCAGATAATGCACTCCTTCCAATCTCCTTGCACAAGGCAATAAGCAATTCTCTGTTCTGAAGAAATCATCACCTGAACAACATCTTTAAGTCGGAGAATTATGATGTCTTTTCTCTGTTCTGCACCTTTAAATCTGTCAGGCTGACGCTACCCGCTATTCGTTTGAGGCGCCTTGTGTGCATTCATGTGTGCAGATACACACATTGTGTCATGGAGACTGCAGCACCTTCTTTCCCGTTTGCTGTTTTTAAATACAAGGGAAAAGTTATTCAGGCTGCAATGATCTATTTATTCTTTACTAAAATACATAAAGCTTTATCCAGCACTGAACCGTGTTCACGTTGGAGGTGCACTGTGAGAGCTGCTTGGCAGCACAAAGGAGCACCAGAGTTAGAGCTGGTTGGAAATGGATTTTCTGTCCTGCAAAACAGTCAAAGATTTCTTCTTTTCTTTGTTGTCACCATTCTGAATCAGGGCAAAAAGATGCATTTTTTAATATTTTCATGTGCCGTAGTTCTACAGGAGGGCAAATATTTTTAATTTGATGTATCAGTCCCTACCATTCATATGTGAAAGGCACATATGTAACCAAAACCATTTTACAGCTGTATATTAGCACTCTGGAAATGTAAAAAAACCCACAACACTTGGATTCAGCTTTCTTTTTCTTTGCCCATTCCCCATTTGATGGGAAGGGCCATTTTGACAAAAGGATTTATTTCTACTGATTTTTCAAGAGAAAGAGAAAAAAACCCCAAACCAGATTCAGGTAGGCAGAAGAGTCTGTGAGCAGTTAAAACTGTCTATCCATGCAATTAAAATGCAAGCACAGAGTCTTAACTTTCACTGTTCCATAATTGCCAAGCAGCTTTTCACAACCAGCAAGAAGTATCTCTATATTTTCAGGTGCTCCCAAGAGATCCTCTAACCTCAGCTATCAGATCTGTTCATTCCACTGTTATGAAGCACCCTCTTAAACATCGGAGTCTCTCCAAAAGCTGGAGGAAATTCAATGCTCTTCCAAAGAATCAGCCCAGCACCGGGTTTAAAAAAAAATGGGAACAGAAGTACTGTTGCATTAAAATAAATGGCTAGCAAGTGGTCTAAATAAAGCATTGCTATCTGATGCCTGAAACCAGATTTGACTGAAAAGGTATGCTTTCAGACTAAGAAAGCAGAAAAAACTAATTAGACAAGAAGCAACCGTGAACAAACATGTTAGCAGAATCAATAACTGGAACTGATCAGCTATTTCTTTAATTGTGCCAGCTGGGCTCTAGTGATGTGCTTAGAGGAGCATAATTACCCGTTTCAGTTGTACAGCAGAGTTCTTTTTCTTTTCCTCTCCTTTTATTCGCCCTCCTTTCTCTTCTTTTACGTTAGGAGCTGGTCATATGCCATTAGAGAAAGAAAAACAGGGTTGAGAAATTAGTGGAAAATGGGCCATCCTCATACGTAAGATGATATTATATGAATAATTAGGAGTAGCCCTGAACAGTTCTGCCAAATGTGACCTAATAAGAAAGTGAGCCATCAAGGAAATGTAACTAATTTCTTAATGTAAAAGGACATTGTGTGTGCTGTGTGCAGAGCAGCACTGTAAAATAAAATCAAATCCACTGAAACAGGGCCCGTTCCCTTTCATATTTTGACATGCGTACCAGGGATTGTGCTAATTTGTAAGGCTGTGACTGATCCAGACACGGAGTTGAGCTGCTGAAGCACTGAAGTCTACGCTGTACAGCTGCCTGCTACTATTAGAAAGAAACCAGGACAGACATGAAATAAAGCACAGAAAGGAGCGGGAAAGCGGAAAGGAAAGAGAGAAGGGGTTCACTGATTAATTACCAAGCCAAAAAAACCCAACCCACCCTGCCTTGACTGATGTTTACCCGTCTTTAATTGACAGCAAAACAAAAGGATTTAATAACTTCAAGGCTCTTATGTGCAGCTCCATGGAAAATCCATAGCGGTGCAGAGGAAGCTTGGCTTTTTTGATCTATAGCAATGGCTAAATGGGTCTCCATTAGAGCAATGGCTGCCCTGAAAAGGGAAAATTAAAAAGTGAAATATACATTTAATCAGCAACAGGCTAATACATCAAAAGAGGCAGCCTATCCCGACAAGGGGCCTGATCCAAAACACATTGACGTGAGGAGAAAAAAGATTCATGCCCCACAAAAGCTTAAGCTCAGAAACTTGTCCAAAGCTGATCTAAACCTTTTACACAGCTGAAAGCCTCAGAAACACCAAGACTGGTCCTATTTTCTAGTTTCAGGCAGGTCACCTCCCCATCACAGAGGCAGTCCTACTTGGTGACATGACCTAGAGAAGTCCAGCGATGTGCCAGAGAGACTTGGGGCTGAGAAAAGCTCTTTGGGAACATGGTAGAAAGCTGAAAGGAAGCAGGAGGAAGCAGAAAAGTGAGCTGCTTTGGGATTTACATGTAAAGACAGGCACCAGCAGCAGCCTTAACTCACAGTCTAGGAAGGCCAGAAAGCGAATCAAGGATGTTTTCTCAGCAAAGCCACAGAGAATGCTGCACACCAGGGTTCCTGTAGCTGGGGCTTATCCTCCAAAGCCAGCAGAACACAGTGAAGCACCAGCAGCTCAGGGCTGGCTTGCGCGGGGTATTGCTTTAGCTAAGACAGTGTTTCTATGCTTAATTTCATTTTTCTAGCTGAAATTATTTAGCATTATTGTGTGTCTTTTGATATGGAAAGAAACTTTCATGGGACAATATTCATAGAGTCCTGCATTTCTGCAGACAGACGCTTCTGGCAGACATCAGTTCTTTGCAGAGCAGAATAGCAGGATTTAGAGCTCACTGGGGAAACTATGAAACAAAAATATATTCTCTAAAAATGAAGGATTCTTCAGTCAAGATCAGTCAATCACCTTGACAAGGAAAACAGTTTGAGATTACTTGGTGAGAGAACAAAAATGCATTACACAGGGTTAAGTCCCAACAATGTTCATGTTATCTTTTAACATAAATGTCTGTATAGGCACTTAGCATTATATAATACTCATGGAATATCATAACAGAAGATCTGAGTTTCATCTTTCAGCCTTTCTAAAAGTTCCTGATCATTTAAATTTTTGCTGATTATTCATCACTACCACATTTTCAGATAGGAGATGCTAAATTAGCTACTTACTATGGATGATATTCACTACGCTGCTGAGTGGAGCCACAGAGCAAGGCTCACAGAAGCAGGGGATGATAATGCTTTCCGTGCTCATTGTAGGTATGATGAGCTCCATTTCAGCACCAAGCAGTCTGGCACAAAAGGTGGCCATAGGGCTGGGCTGAGGAACAATGAAAGAATCAGTCATTACCAACAGCTATCAGCTCTAATGTGGGTGATACAGAAAAATATTCCAAGGACTTAATCTTCAGAAAGCCTGAATATGACAAAACAAATTCATAAGGGAGAAATTTTCCCCAGATTAAATCAAGGCATTGATTAGATTTCACCAGGACCCTTGGCTAGATAGCAGGAAGACATTTTTTACACTCAGAGTGGGGAGACGCTGGCCCAGATTGCCCAGAGAGATGCTAATGCCCTGTCCCTGAAAACATTCTCAGTCAGGTCGGACGGGGCTCTGAGCAACCTGATATAGTCGAAGATGCCCCTGCTAACTGCAGGAGGGTTGAACTAGATGGCTTTTTACTGTCCCCTCAACCCAAAATATTTCATGATTCTATGATTTCCACAAATGTTTTAAGAGTTACAAAGACAGCATGTGCCCGGCCCAGGATTGTCTGAGCTCCAGGAAGACCACATGCTCCCACCAGCATATCACACTTGTTCCAGGCAAAAGAGGACTTTGGGCAACTTGTAGTCTGGAGGAGGATGCTTAGGAAATGCGAGATAAAAGATTTCTTGCTCCTCCCTTTCAGCACAGACTCCCCTTCACTCTTGTCCTTGGGGTGGTTAACTTCATAAACAGGGAGAAGATGCCTTGAAGACTGGAGCAGAACAGGAGACATTGGGAAGCCTCATGCAAGGCAACAGGCACATAGGACATAGGCACAAAGGACACCAGTGCCTGGGTCCATGGTTCAAGAGAGTGAGCTGACTGCCCACAGCACTCTTGATGTAGAGCAAAGCTGAAGGCTCCAGATCATGAGTCAAAAATTCATCTTTGACTTCGTATTATTGCTGTTTGTATTGCCTCTTTCCTCAGAGGCCTTGGCTGAAGTTGGGTCCCCACTGTGACAGGCACTGCACAAGCATATGGTTAGAGACAGCCCTTCTCCCTGAGGCTTTACAGCTGAACTAGACTAGACAGACCAAATTAACATCATTCCCACTTTCCAAGCAAGAAGCTGTGACATAGAAGAATTTCAACAGGGGTTAGGAACCTAAATGTTTCTAAACCAGGGCTTTCAAGATTTCTGGGTCTCAGAAGCAGCGTAAAACTCTACCTTCTCCTGCTATGAAAACACAGCCTGACTTTGGAGTGACATTCAGAGCCCAAGATACAAAGGGAGCATTTGGATTCCTTCAGAGCCTGAAACCCAGCCTTGGTCACACACTGCTATACCAACCGGGCAGGCTTATACATCTCCAAATGCCAAGGTGAGCATTTACTTTGAAAGGGAAAATGTTTTAAAAACCAAACCAGCTCTGAAAACTATTAAGCAAAGCTGTCACCAGTAAATTATTCTTTTCTCCTGGTGTATTTCTTCCCCAACTCTTCCCCCTCCTCCCCCGCCCCCATCCTGTAGTATGATCTGAGAGCTAAGTACAGCAGTCAATATGTAGTAATCAGGCTAATGATTGTCTAATAGCTAAATTAGAAGAGTGACTCTTAATCATGCAGTTGATGCCAATAGTCTAGCGCCGAAATCCAGACATGAAGCAAAACTCTTTGATTACACTTCACGTTTTTAACAACCTAATTAACTTTTATAAGGCTTCTTGATTTTTAAAATATCCAAAGTGAACCAAGTGTAACATCAAAACCCGGCAGAAAGCAGCAAATGTTCTTGTTTGACATATCACTTGCTAGGTGTATGAGGATGGTAGACCTCCATACAAAACTGTTAAACTTATGGACCTCAGAAACATTCATAATGCTACAAGTCTTTTGATTTTTGTATTAATTTTCTATAAGCCTAAACTCCATAATAAATATAATTTCAATGGTCTTGCAGAAATACAATCCATTAAGCACTAGGTAATCTACTCCAGGACCATCTTACAATGAACCCTAAGTGAATTTGGCCAGTGGAAGCTCAGAGAAAAGGTAAAGGTAAAATAGGGGGGGGAAAAAGAAGGGTAAAAGATAGACAATATAAAACATGGACAAAAGACAAATGAGCCTCTGCAATCTCCATTCTATGCACTAATATATTTGATTAGTCCTGTACCAGTTCTATCATTCATATTAGGGAAGAGCCTCCATTAAATTAGAGTGATTTCAAATCCTTTATTACAGATCTGTTGAACTTCTCCTAATGAAATAGGAATAGAGAGATTCTAATTTTAAAACAACAAAATCTCAAAATCTACTTTGCTGAAGTTACTGATGATGGAACAGAGGAACTGTCTGGCTTCAAATAAGATTACAGTTCCTGATGCCACCCCAAAAAAAAAAAAAAAAAAAAAAAGGAAGTAAAAATCTCTGACCAGAGAGTTTGTTGCAGATTTGATGATCTTGCAGAATTCCTTTCAGAAAAGCATCTCAGAAGCCAAGAGGAATTTACCAAATTTACCATAGCCAAAAAGAAATAAGCTATAAAACTATAAAACTAACATCTAATGCTCCTGAAATCGGTGGGCAAGCTTTCAGATGAACACAGGAAAAATAAATGAGTGCAATTAATGCAGTTAAAAATCATTCTTCTGACTTAGGAAAATAATTCTGTTGGCTTCAAGCACATTAACTGTACAGCTACAGCAAGCAGGATTTGACCCATCACTACTGGAGAGGTTTTGGGAACTCCAGGGTGGTGAAGGAAACGGCTTCAAAGGAAGGGGCAGGGAAAGGCAATGGAACTACTAAAGGCTTAGAGCACAAGTATCAGGAGGAATGCCTGAGGGACTGGAATTGTTTAATCTAGAAAAATGGAGGCTCAGGGGAGACCTTTTTGCTCTCTAAAACTGCCTGAAAGGGAGTTGTATCGAGGTGAGGATTGGTCTCTTCTCCCTAAAAACAACTGATAGGATGAGAGGAAATGGCCTCAGGTTGCACCAGAGGAGATTTAGGCTGGACATTATGAAGAATTTCTTGCCCAAAAGGGTTGTCAAGCCCTTGAACAGACTGTCCAGGGAAGTTCTGGAATCACCATACCTGGAAGGATTTGAAAGCCACATATATATGGTGCTGACACATATGATTTAGTGGTGACTTGGCAGGGCCGGTTAAACGGTTGGACTCGATGATCCTAAAAGTGTCTTCCATCCTAAATGATTCTAGGAGACTGTGCGTACTTTCCCCCTACCTAAGTACTGAATTTGCTGAAGTTTTGGCACTTACTTCAATCATGTCTAATATCCTTTCCTTCTATGATGAGGAAGCTACAATGCACCCTCTCATTTTAAAGGAACTTTGGATTACTTTCCATCCACCCAGATAATGAAAACAAGATCCTCAGGTACTGCAACCTTTCAGAAATCAGATAATGAACTGAAATCATATGTTTCATGGCTTAGGCCCTCTCTGAATCAATTTATATTGGGTATTTTGCTGGGAGACTGACCCAGATTCCATACATTTTTTTAATTACTGGAATATCACTTCAGCCAATTCTCCCATTATGGATGACATATTTCATCGTTGTTCAATATTAAATCATGAAAGGAAGAAAAAAATTAATGGTGAAGTACGGGACTTAGCATTTCACTTCTCTCTGCACTGACTGAAGAATTGTACTGAATGCTTATGCCTAGACTTTATATGTGATTAGTCTGAAGGGTCATTGAATTGCCTTCAGGTCCCAACTCCAAAAGCATTTCTTTTATTATTATTACTTTAAATTGAGTCTCCTATTTTTTTAACAAAGGTGCAAGTCAAAATAGAGTTTTCTAATATGTTATAATATGTTTTCCCTGGCACCCTGCCTGCAGTTGTTTGGATAGCTGGCAGCACGTGGTACCTGACAGCGCAGGAGCCGTGTGGAGACTTTGCCATTCCTACGGGGATCGATCTTGGGCAATAAATTTGGACTCGATGTCTGTTAGTAGAGCATGTCAAAACTGTGCCAAAAGCACTTTTGGGTGTATAATAATAATAAATGAGTGTTGCACAGCATTAGTAGAAGAATTCCAATACAAGTTGTCTGTCATTTCACAGAAAGTTCTTTACCATGTTACTGAATTTATGTCTCGTAATAAATTAACCGTATCAAGTACTTCATCCCATAGCTTCAGTTAAATAAACATACATGAGTCTGGGTAACTTCCATGCCAACAGAACAATGCCCATATCCCTTCACATTCCTTTAAAGCACACAGCTCAAACAAACACAAGCCTAAAAGCCAAATTCATGGCTAGAGCAGGAGGGCATAGCAGAGCTTGCCCCATCTGTCTGCTAGCCTCAAGTTCTGTAGAAATCCTCAATTAATGATGGATATCAAAGTTTATTCCAAGTTCCACTATTCTGAGTCTGTAACAACCAATCTAAAAGGGCTTATCTTTAAAGAATTTTCCAGTCTGATGCATAAATGTAGACAATAAATCTTAATTTTGACTCAGTTGCTATGAGAATTATGCCAATCATTTATAGCACTGCAGTTAGTGTTTATAAGACAACAGCTACTGCTTAAAGCAAACATGTAAGAAATGTTGTGTTGAGTAAGAAGCTTCATAAATATAAGAAAAGGTAAATATTCCAAAGGATTTGACCATTTCCAAATTACGAGAGCACTTGTGAAAGCAGGTGTGTTGGCACAACAGGAATCTCTGACAAAGCTAAGGTTTGGGACCCATGATGGTACCACCACGTGGTATTTTATACATGGTAACCCACATCATTATCATGTTCAAGGAAAAGTTACACCATAATCTCCAGGGGGAAGTGTCAAAAAGAACTCAGTTTGGAAAATGGAGAGTCAGAGTCATAGAGTTTTTTGGTTTGGTTGCAAAAAACCTCTAAGATCATCAAGTCCAAGTGTTAACCCATCACTGCCAAGTCATCATTAAACCATGTCGCTCCGCACCATATCTACACAGCTTTAAGTCCCTCCAAGGATGGTGAGCCCACCACTTGCCTGAGCAGCCTTTCCAAAGGCTTGTCAACCCTTTCAGGGGAGGCATTTCTTCTAATGTCCAACCTAAACCTCGACCTGGTGCAACCTGAAGCCATTTCCTTTCATTCTGTCACTTGTTACTAGGGAGGACAGACCAACACCTGACTCACGCCAACCTCCTTTCAGGTTGTTGTAGAAGGAAAGGAGGTCTCCCCTGAGCCTCCTTGTCTCTAGACTAAACAAACCCAGTTCCCTCAGCTGTACCACATAAGACTTGTGCTTTAGACCCTTCACGGCTGTTCTTTGGTCATGCTCCAGCACCTCAATCTCTTTACTGGAGTAAAAGTCACCAAAATCTAAACTTTGCAAAGGAGAATGTATATTAATTTTAGTTACACTTTTGGGAGTAGTGAAATAATTTCGTCTTTCAGAAAAGAGGGCAAATACAGACATGCTCTGGTATATCCATGATTAAAACAAGACGTAATTAGAAATCCACAATTCAGCTTTTACCCAACAGTCTTCTTATCATATGCTCTATAGACATGAGAAACTTTTCACATCCAGTTTTAGAATCTTGCTCAAAGCTCAAGAATCACCAACTAGTCCAACTTTACAGAACATCAGGAACTCACACAATCACAGGGTTTGGAAGAGACATGTTAAGGTCATTAATCTAACTAATCTAAAGCAAGGTCACCCAGAGCAGCTTGCTCAGGATTGCAATGTCTGAGCAGGTTTAGAATCTCTCCACAGCCACTCCAGGCAGCCTGGTCCAGTGCTCCAGCACCCCCAGACTGAAGAAGTTTTTCTTCACATTCAAATGGAAAACTCATCCTTTTGAAGCAAACAGAAGTTGCAGGTGAGCTTACTTTTCGCAGAAGCCTACATTTAAAGCTGCTTAACTCTGGACTGGAAAAGGCTTCTGTTCAATCTGTGCCTTGCAGGCTCTGCCTACCTGGAGCTGGCCTGAAGGATGCATACAGGGAATGCAAATAGGCCAAATCATAAATGCATCAGCACATGCTGCCTTTCACCAAGAGGTGTATCTTATGGAGGTATAACACAGCCAGCAACAGCACGGGATGATGGGTTTGACACTGTAATTAGCAATGCAAATTTCCCAGCAGCATGGCTTATGGACAGCAAAGTTACCTGGAATTTCTGCAGTGCTGTGTACAGCAACATGTTTTTCCCAACCTAAAGGCAATTCCTTTCCACTTCATTCCTGGTGTTTTAAAGACGCTCTATGTGGCTTTCAGGAAGACTCACCACCAACATGGTGTATGAGACAGGCTATAACTCTCCTCCACCCAGATTAGAGCAGATACCTTCTGAGAGAGACTGCACACAGCAGCTCTCTGAATAGAGCAGCAGGCAGGCATCGAGCCAGGGTGCAGCTGTGATTGATGTGCTCTTTGTGGGCTTTATGGCTCACTCAATGATACTTCTAAAGGAGAAAAACTTCGGTGGAGTGACTGGCATATCAGTTGTGAAGTTCCCATCACCAGCAATGGGAGCTGCACAGCTCAGTTTTCTCAGACCCACTGGAAAGGCACAACTTGAAGCAGTGATTCTCAGCCACATGTCTCCGTCTAGATGGGGCCAGCTGTTGGGCTTGGGCTAAGGAACAATATATTTAGGAATAACAGCTCAACACCACATCATTTTTATTTGTGTAGGTGCTTTTCTTTATTAATTTATTGCACCACAGAGGTGATAGTGAAGGCTTCATTGCAGCAAGTGGCACCAACCACAGTGAGAAGGGCAGAGTTGGGACCTCCCTCTATGGCTTACACAGCAATGAGCCACTCAAGCTGGGTCCAAAGGGGCTAACACAGAGCAGAAACTTATAGCTGCCATTAACAACCATCCAGTAGCCACCAGCAGCAGGAAGCCACCTGTTAAAACACCACCACCAAAATGGTGACAGCTTTCATGTAACTCTCATTTTGCTCTAAGAGTATGTATCTCTCAAGTCTGCTCTTGGAGCAGTGTAGCTGTTTGTGCCTCCTGCTACAGGGAAACCAAAAAAATGTTGTTTAATTCTACACTGGCAATTATTATATTTTTAAGACTAGAAAAAAGCCCTTCCCCTTGTCTCTGGGGTAAATGTTCTCCTGCAGTTAAGATGTTAGTTCAGCCAAATGAGATGGGGTAATTTTATTGCAATAAATAGTATTTTTCACCAATCCCAGATGAATATTTGTGTTTCTCATAATGGTGCATGAAGGAAAAGTCAAAATGTTACATACTGAAAGTGCTCCGATTGCCTTCTCTTTATAAACACTGTCATATTAATTGAGATACAACTTCCATGCTTTCCTGCAGAAAAAACTACACATTTCTGAAATAACTCTTACTTTGGGCTGGGGCAGAATTCATTTTCTTCATAGCTGCTGGTATGGGGATTTTCAATGGAAACAGTGTTAATAACACATGGTGGGTTTTGTAATAGCCGAGCAGAGTGTATACAGTCAAGGCCTTTTCTGCTCCTTTCACCACCCCACCAGTGTGCTGGCTGGGGGTGCACAAGTTGCTGGGAGGGGATACAGCTGGGGCAGCTGAACTTGACTGACCAAAAGGATATTCCAGACCATAAAACATCCTTTTCAGCATACAAACCTAGGGGAAGAAGGGAGAAGGTGGGCACATATTCAGAGTGAGAGCATTTGTCTTCCCAAGCCATCATTACGTGTGATGGAGCCCTGTTCTCCTGGAGATGGTTGAACACCTTCCTACTGATGTGGAGTAGTAAATTAATTCCTTGGTTTGCTTTATGCACATGGGTTTTTGCTTTATCTATTCAACTGTCTTTACCTCAACCAATTTGTTTTCTCATTTTTTGCCTTCTGATTCTCTCCCCCACCCCACCAGGGAGGAGTGAACAAACTGCTGCATGGGACTTAGCTGCCAGCTGGGATTCACAGAACCACAGAAACATTCAGGTTGGAAAATATTCTCAGGATCACCAAGTCCAACCAAGAACCCTACTCTACAAGGTAGAGTAAACCATAACCCTAAACCATATCCGCAAGCGCCACATCCAAACGACTTTTAAACACATCCAGGGTTAGTGATTCCACCACCTCCCTGGGCAGCCCATTCCAATGCCTGATCACTCTTTCTGTGAAAATATTTTTACTAAAATATAGTCTAAACTTACCCAGTCACAGCTTCAGGTCATTCCTTTCTGTTCTATTACTAATTACCTCTGAGAAGAGACCAGCATCAACCTCTCCACAATGTCCTTTCAGGTAGCTGTAGACAGCAATGAGGTCTCCTCTCAGCCTCCTCTTATTCAAACTAACCAGCCCCAGCTGACTCAGTCGCTCTTCATAAGATTTATTCTTCAGGTCCTTCACCAGCTTCATTGCCCTCCTCTGTGCTTGCTCCAGCACTTCAACATCCCTCTTACATTGAGGTGCTCAAACAGTTCAAAACAGGGAAAAACAAGTCTTGAAAAAACTGCAAATACATCAAATCATCCAAGCATTTTGTGAGGGAAGAGATCATCATAATGTTCTTTGCAGGGCTGAAACAGCACAAGTCCTCCTGTTGTTGCCAATGTTCCATCTCCCACCGGACTCTACTGAGACCAATGTCTAAACTGCCCTCTCCACCAACTGCCTGCTTTGGGTGCAGAACCACCCTCTAAACAGGGTAGTACCTGCTTATAATTGATTAGTTCTGGATACACAAACATAAGGACTTTTTCTATGAAGCCCCTGGAGGTTCATTTTTCTAGTTGTGTGCTGAAATACACCCTTGGGCTTGCATACATTTTGATCTCCAGCCCTCTCCTGTTCCTCTTCCCACTGTACATGTATGCCCATTCACAACGCAAAATGGGAAAACCTAAGCCCTGCTTTGTGAGTTTAAAGCCTGTAAAGGCCACCTAATAGCATTACAGGTTTTTTAACCTAATTTAATTTGCGTACATGCAACTCTTAAAAACTCTGATTTTCCTGACAACCAGAGCTGATGTGTTTTGATTGTCTTTTTATTGTGTATACTGGCTTCTATTAGTACCATCATAATAATATACACAGAGCAATTAATTCATGAAGTAAAAGCTTTTCTTCCTTTCTAAAAGCCACTTAATGTAGACTGTAAACATCATGAACACTCTTGTTCAGACTGATTCAAAGTTCTTTGCTGGGGCCAAGAGGCACAAGATTAAATGTCTGCAAATGATGATGGATGGCCTTAGGCAGGGGTTGCTCAAATTCGCTCTGGATTCACTCCTAGCACCTTGGTAGAGTACAGCAAGCTGAAAACCATCTGCAATCATTCCAGATAGGTTATAACGCCTTGAAAGATCACGGAGTTTTTCTTACATGCAGCATCTGGTGCTGACAGGAATATTAAAAATCACCTCTCCCCTTTGCAACATTTCTGCATTCAGAAAAACCCTTAAGCAAATTGTAACGGTCTCCAAGTGCCACAGCATCCAGTGTCACAATGCCTCTAATCGTAGTCAAACTTGTGGTGTGTTAAGGAATATTCAGTGTAACAAATATTGTAAACAGAACTGTCTACACGTAATCAGAAATATGTTTTTCCAGAGGTGCTCAAAAATCTTGATCACTCCAACCAGAGATCACAAGGTACACAATAGTAAGTATAACTTCAAGCACATGTACTTTACCACTGATTACAGCTGGGCAAGTCATATATTTAAGTACATACTTAAAGGCTTCATGGAAAGATGAATTTAACACAGGAGAGTTTGAAGTTTGAGTTTGTTGGGGTTTCTTTACTCATCCTGTTGGGACTGACTTTTTTCAATGCTTCTATCATTTTTTTTGACTGATTATTACCCAATTTATTTTTAATTTAAGTTCATATAGGCCGTATTTCCTTTCAGACAGAACACTTAACTTGCTCTTTAATAGATTTCTGCTAGGAAATACTGACCCATTTACCAGTGGAAAGAAGTTAAAATATAGGCTCTACTAGAATAATGCCTACTGAAATCAGTCTTGAACAGGTGCGGGATCTGACACACCGAGAAGCCAGTAAAATGCAAATGGTATTTCGTTATTGAGGCAAATGGCAAGCTTTAAAGCACCACCTGTGTATATTTTGCAACATATCATGAAAGTGCTGAGAACCCTCCTCACTTATTCATGCATTAACTTGTGACATTTGGCTCAGAACAAAAAAAGCTGTGGAAAAGGGTAAGTTATGAGATGTCAAAGAAAAATGATATGTCACGCTGTAAGATGGTGCACTTTGTATTTTACTGTTCACTTCAGCACTATCCTCAGCCCTTTATCAAGGGGAGTCTGCTGAGAGGGGAGAATGGGGCCTTTTCCTTAGGTAGTGGAAGAGAGGTCCTGGAGTTATATTCATCTAAGTGCCTTGCTAGCCAAACTTTCCCCTCCACTTTGTTAGAAACCACAAACCCAATAGCCTGTTTATTGCCTTGTTTCTGCAGGACAAGATTTTCTACCTCACACGTCCCCCAAGAAACTCAGCAGGAGGGAAATCCGTGTCCTTGTGGAGGCCAGCAGAAGGCAAACTGCTCCCAAACCATTAGGTAAGGTCTGTGAGGCAGTGAGGCGGATCCTGGCTCGTGCATGGTGTATCAAAGGACCACTAATGCCACAATCACTGGCGATGTGTCCTGACCTCATGCTGCCATTAGTGCCACAAATCATCTCCCATGTCAGCATTTTATATAAAATTGAGATTTATTTACCTACTATGTATTTAGATGGGTTTAATAACTCCAGAGCCACATTTCCATAAGATATTGCAACGCTGCTTCATTATTTACTTCAGTATATACACCAGTAAAATCTGACAGCTGACAGCTTGCAAATGTGATGGTAATGTAATCATTGCATTTACACTGGATAGAAGACAACTTTCTGAAACCGTGTGGTAATATTTTCAGACTTAAATGATAGTTTAGGAATAAAGCCATAAGTATTTGTTTGTGAGCAATCTATCATGAATATGTTCATTAGTAATATTCTTGAAGGCTTCCAATAGAAGTTATTTGAGATTAATTGGAACATAAACAGCTAATTTGTCTGCCCGAGTGGTTATCACATAAACCCTGGCTTGAAATAGCACCTAAATAAAACAAATATAAACCTGCCAGGAAGATGTGAACATGCTGTCCCAAAAGACACAACCACTTAGCTTGTGTAATTGTCAGTACAGTCAAGAAAAGCTGCTCTAAGATTTGCTTTTCAACACCGGATTACACAGCATGGCCAAACAGAGAAAATTAAATTAGTCTGTGTCTAAATTAGACTTCTTCCAGATTACTCTACATCAACAGAAACATTGATCTGCATTAGGAACATCTACTAAGGATGAAAGCAGAGCCAAGAGGAAAATTCAGAAAGCCACTAAGATCTGACCCGATTTCTCCCATCCTTAAAATATGACCACACACAATTTGCACTCACTGAGTTCAAAGGACACAGACAAACGTCATTGTTCTTGTACTACTCCAATGTTTCTATGAAGAAGTTGCCTATTAGAGTCTATTCTGTTCAGCTCATCTCCTCCTGACATAAGCCAAATCTCTCTATTACTGCATTTATTTACGGAGCACTTTATCACCTAAAAACATTTCCAGCATCCTGGTGTACTAAACCCCAACGTGAAGAGATCAATGTCAGTTTATCCACTTCTCATTAAAGTCTTGCAACAAAAAGAAAAGCTTTTAAAGGTCTCTGCTGTTGAGCTTATTTTAGGATATAAAAAGATGACCCAGAAGGCTTAAGTTTGAAGATTTCCCTGCTCCATCTTTTCAAGTCTTCTTTGTACAGCGCATAGAGGTGGAAGGGGCAGGGGAGGGAGAAGGGAAGCATATTTCTCATAGGGACCCTCCATGCCTCATTTAGAGATGTGCTTCTGAAAGCTGTTTCTGCAGTTGCCATTGAATAGAACAGAAATATGAGGCTGACAGCCCAGAACAGGCCTGAAATGCATCTTGCACAGAAGGTCTGGCTGCAGGAAGAGAGGGCTTTTAGGAAATTAATTTTTTTTTTTTTTTTCACGTAGTGAACATTAGAATTTACTTCTCTAGAATTTGCCATATATGCAAAAATCCAGGCTGTCAACTATTGATTGCTTCTGATAGATGACTGCAATCAATAGCTGAAAGAGAAAACTAAGTTTTTTAAGTGGGGGCAAAAGGGTGGAGAGCTTTGCAGAGACCAAATAGCCCTGATCAGGCACTTCCCTGTTTCCAGCTGCTGCCAAAGGTGTTGTGTTCTCCTCCCCCTCTACTCTGCCCTAAGCCACAGCTGGAGTACTGCATTCAGTTTTGGGTTCCCCAATTCAACAAAGACAGGGAACTATGGAAGAGTACTTCAGAGGCTACAAAGATGATGAAAGGACTGGATCATCTCTCTGAGGAGGAAAGGGTGACATACATAGGGCTGGAGAACAGAAAACTGGGAGGGGATCTTATCAATGCTTAACAATATCAAAAGAATGGAGGACAAGCAGATGGGACCAGACTCTATCCAGTGGTACCCACTGACAGGGCAAGGGGCAACAGGCACAACTGAGACCCAGGAGATTCCATTTGAACATGAGTAAAAAATTCTTTCTTTTGAGGGTTCTGGAGTCCTGGACCAGGCTGCTCACAGAGGTGGCGGAGTCTCCTTCTAAGGAGAGATTCCAAACCCACCTGGACATTGTAATCCTGGGCAAGCTGCTCTGAAGTTAAACTAGGTAATCTCCAGAGGTCACTTCTAACTCCTACCACACTGAGATTCTGTTTGCACCCAGCAGACAGACAGCTGTGGCCTGCCCTGCTCCATCAAATTAACAGATCTGCGTCAATATTCATCAGCTCCTCTGTGACTTATGTTTTCATTTATTTTTCATTTTTAAGACAATAATCAAGGAGAGGGAGGATTTTTATTTAAGTATGGAGTCTATGTGTTCTATTTTGGGGGAAAAAAATATCATTACTGCTGCCTATTCAGAAAAAAATGCCATGGAACAGAATCACAATAACCATGTCTTTGATCTTCACCATTTCTTCTATCACCACATTATCAAAATAGATACCACCTTTCATCACAAACCCACATTTTACAGCCACAGAAAAACCTGACAGGAATGGTACCAAGCACAGCAACAGACTGGAACTGAAATGTATTTCTGAGATTTGCTAGATTCCGGAGAAAATCTCAATCTGCTAAGGAGTAGTCTATGAGTGCCATAGAGCTATTTTTACTGGGGGGGTTGTTTTATTTTTTAAAGGGAAGAAAAGGAGGGTAAAAGTAAGACCCACAAGATTTCACCACAGCTTTTGTGGATGAGTGACACAAGACTGCAAACTCTATGCCAGTTTTAATTGAAGATTGTGATGTTGTTTGGGAAATATTCCTGAACTCGCTTGTGTTTTGGATAACTAACCACTCCATTGTCATTCCAGGCAATCACTGAGACATTAGCTGCTGTACTGGGACAAATTTAATCTCAATCATTCTTTTTCCTCCACCTACACTCTTCCTCCTGACAGCACAAACCTCTGCATAGGGTATTTATAGGTGCTTTCTGCAGGATGGCCATACTATGCCTCAACTCACTAAACAAGCCACAATTTAAGTACCTTTTTTTTTTTTTTTTTTTTTTGGTTAATGGATGTTATACACTAATACATTCTGTTCTGATTTTATGGTGAAGTGCTGATGGTATACTGTATTATGTGGACTTATGTACCATCAGGCATTATGCAAAAGCAAGGTACAATGGGTAAAGGCATCACAGCTTTATGACAGACTTACAAAAGCATTTCAGTTGGAAAAGACTTTTAAGATCATCAAGTGCAAACATTACCTAACTCTGCCGGATCTGGTGCTAACACATGTCCCACTGCACCACATCACTGTGTCTTTTAAACACCTCCAGGGATGGAGTTTCAACCTATTCCAGTAATTTATAATCCTTTTTGTGAAGATGTTTCTTTTAATATCCAACCTAAATCTCTGGCACAAACTGA